>JAACNH010000743.1:79893-148298 GCA_019447015.1 Hymenochirus boettgeri
GTGATGTAGACCCAACATCCTTGGGCTGCTAGGATTGTGCACACACAACCTCCTTGAGCTGACTAGGATGTAGCAACACACACCTGCATGGGTGCTCTGCTTAGGATTAGCACACACACCTCCTTGGGCTGATGCAGAGTAGCAAACACACTCCTTGGGCTGCTAGGGATGTGAGAACACACACCTCCTTGAGCTGCTAGGATGTGCCACACACACCCCTGAGCTGCTAGGATGTAGCACACACACCTCCTTGAGCTGCTAGGATGTAGCACACACACCTCCTTGAGCGCTAGGATGTAGCACCACACACCTCCTTGGGCTGCTAGGATGTAGCACACACACCTCCTTGGATGCTAGGATGTAGCACAACACCTCCTGATGCTGCTAGGATGTAGCACACACACACTCCTTGAGCTGCTAGGATGTAGCACACACACTCCTGAGCGGCTAGGATGTAGCCACACACCTCCTGAGCTGCTAGGATGTAGCACACACACCTCCTTGAGCTGCTAGGATGTAGCACACACACCTCCTTGAGCTGCTAGGATGGAGCACACAACATCCCTTGAGTGCTAGGATGTGTGTAGCACACACCACACCTTTGAGCTGCTAGGATGTAAGCACACACAACCTCCTTGAGCGCTAGGATGTAGCCACACACCTCCTTGAGCCGCTAGGATGTGAGCACACACACCTCTTGTGCTGCTAGGATTGTAGCACAAACACCTCCTTGAGCTGCTGGATATAGCAACACCTCCTGAGCGCTAGGATGTAGACAACCACTCCTTGAGCTGCTAGGATGTACACCACACACCTCCTTGAGTGCTAGGATGTCAGCACCACACCTCCTTGAGCTGCTGGATGTAACACACACACCTCCTTGTGCGCTAGGATGTAGCACACACACCTCCTTGAGCTGCTAGGATGTAAGCACACACCTCCTTGAGTGCTAGGAGTGAAGCCCACACAACCTCCTGAGCTGCTAGGATTGTAGCACACACACTCCTCCGTGAGCTGCTGCAGGATGTAGACACACACACCTCCTTGGCTGCTAGGATGTAGCACACAACACCTCCTTGAGCTGCTAGGATGTAGCACACACACCTCTGTGAGCTGAATAGGATGAAGCACACACACCTCCTTGAGCGCTAGGATGTAGCACACACACCTCCTTGAGCTGCTAGGATGTACACACACCACTCCTTGGCTGCTAGGATGTACACACACACACACCTTGAGCTGCTAGGATGTAGCACACACACCTCCTTGAGAGTGCTAGGATGTAGCAAACACACACCTCCTGAGCTGCTAGGATGTAGCACACACACCTCCTTGAGCTCTAGGATGTAGACACACACACCTCCTGAGGTGCTAGGATTGTGCACACACACCTACTTGAGCTGCTAGGATTGTAGCCCACACACTCCTTGAGCTGCTAGTGATGGAGCACAACACCTCCTTGAGCTGCTAGGATGTACAAACACACCTCCTTGAGCTGCTAGGATGTAGCACACACACCTCCTTGAGCTGCTAGATGTGCAACACACCTCCTTGAGCTGCTAGGATGTAGCCACAACACCTCCTTGAGCTGCTAGTACTGTTGCCGCACACATACTAGATGTAGGATGGTAAATACACACACACCTCCTTGAGCCTGCTAGTAGATGTAGCACACACACCTCCTTGAGCTGCTAGATTGTAGCACACACACTCCTTGAGCTGCTAGTGATTCTGTAGGCTACACACACATCTTGAGTGCTAGGATGATACACACACAACCTCCTTGAGCTGCTAGTATGTGAGCACACACATACTTGAGCTGCTAGGGGTGTAGCACCACACACCTACTTGAGCTGCTAGGATGTAGCACACACACCTCCTTTGAGCTGCTAGGACCTTGCTAGGAGCACACACACCTCCTTGAGCATGCCTAGCTGTAGGTGTAGCACACACACGACCTCCTTGAGCTGCTAGGTATTGATGGCACACACACCTCCGTGAGCCTGCTTAGGAGTTGTACACACACACCTCCTTGAGCTGCTAGGATGTAGCACACACCACCTCCTTGAGCTGCTAGGATGTAGCACACCACACCTCCTTGAGCTGCCTAGGATGTAACACACACACCTCTGAGCAGCAAACACAAGCTGCTAGGATTGTAGCCACACACACTCCTTGAGCTGCTAGGATGTAACACAAACACCTCCTTGGAGCTGCTGGATGTAGCACACACACCTCCTTGAGCTGTAGGGTATGTAACACACACCTCCTTGAGCTGCCGGATGTACACACACACCTCCTTGAGCTGCTAGGATTGTACAAACACACCTCCTTGAGCTGTAGGATGTAGACACACACCATCATTGAGCTGCGAGATGTAGCGTAGCACACACACCTCCTTGAGCTGCTAGAATGTAGCACACACACCTCCTTGGGCTGCTAGGATGTAGCACACACACCTCCTTGGGCTGCTAGGATGTAGCACACACACCTCCTTGGGCTGCCAGGATGTAGCACACACACCTCCTTGGGCTGCTAGGATGTAGCACACACACCTCCTTGGGCTGCTAGGATGTAGCACACAATTGTATGATACCTAAGTGAGTTGGGAAAGGGTTTGTCACTGTGAGAACGGTTTTTTATAATTTAATAATTTAATAAAAGCTATGGAACTTCTTCCAGTGGACGGTGTTATGGGCGGTTCATTGGTCAAGTTTAATAAAAAGCTGGATGGAATGAGTTTCTACAAAAACAAGGAATGTTAACAGTTACTGGTATGATACATTAAAGTAGAGTTGGGAAGTTGGGAAGGGTTTGTCACGGTGAGGAGAACGGGTTAATTTGGTTTTTAAAGCTAGAACTGTCTTCCAGTGGACGTTTTTATGGCAGGGTTCATGGTCAGTGATAAAAAGGCTGGATGAGTTTCTACAAATAAGGAATGTTACAAGTATGGTATTATCAATAAAGTAGAGTTGGGAAAGGGTTTGTCACGTGAGAACGGGTTTTATTTAAAAAATAAAGGTATGGAACTGTATTCCAGTGGAAGTTTTTATGGGCAGGTTTCATTGGTCAGTTATTAAAAAGATGGGATGAGTTCTACAACAAACAAAGGAATGTGACAAGTTTATGGTATTGATACATAAAGTAGGTTGGGAAAGGGTGTCACTGGTGGAGGAACGGTTTAAAGCTATGGAACGGTCTTCCAGTGGGACCGTTGTTATGGTTGGTTCATTGGTCAGTTAATAAAAAGCTGGATTGAGTTTCTACAAACAAGAATGTTACAAGTTACTGGGAGGATTACATAAAGTAGAGTTGGGAAAGGTTTGTCACGTTGAGAACGGTTTATTTTATTAAAGCTATGGAAATGTCTTACAGTGGACGTTTTTTTGGTTTTTTGTTGGTAATGGAAGGTTCATTGGTCAGTTTAAAAAAAGCTGGATGCGTTTCACAAAAACAAGGAAGTTGCCAAGTTACTGGTATTATACATTAAAATAGATGTTGGGAATTGGGAAAGGGTGTTTTGGAAAGGGGCTTTGTCACTGTGAGAAAGGTAAAGATATGGCAATTTCTTCCAGGGACGTTGGTATTTGGCAGGGTTCATTTGGGGTCAGTTAATAAAAAGCTGGATGAGTTTCTGCCAAACAAGGAATGTTACAAGTTACGGTATGATACATGAAAGTAGAGTTGGGAAAAGGGTGTGTCCTGGAGAACGGTTAATTTAAAAAGCAGGGACTGTCTTCCAGTGGACGTTGTTTTATGGCAGGTTCATTGGTCGTTTAATAAAAAGCTGGGGATGAGTTTCTACAAACAAGGCTGTTACAAGTAACTGGGATTGGTACATAAAGTAGAGTTGGGGGAAAGGGTTTGTCACTGTGAGAAAAGTTAAAGCTATGGGAACTGTCTTCCAGTGGACGTGTTATGGCAGGTTCATTGGTCCAGTTTAATAAAAAGCGGGATGAAAGTTTCTTACAAAAAAGGAGGAATGTTACAAAGTTACTGGTATTTGATACATAAAGTAGAGAGGTTGGGAACAAGGGTTGTCCACGGTGTGGAATGGTCAACTATGGAACTGTATCCAGTGGACGTTGTTATGGCAGGTGCATGCGTCGTTTAAAAAAGCTGGATTGAGTTTCTGCAACCAAGGAATGTTAAAAAGTTACTGGTTTTGATAAATAAAGTAGAGTGGGAAAAGGTTTGTCAATGTTGAGAACGTTTTAAAGCATGGACTGTCTTCCAGGGGACGTTGTATGGCAGTTTATTGGTAAGTTTAATAAAAAGATGGATGTGAGTTTCTGCACACAAGGAATGTTACAAGTACTGGTATTGATCCAAAAAAGTTAGAGTTGGGAAGGGTTTGTTCACTGTGGAACGGTAAAGGCTATGGGACTGTCTTCCAGTGGACGTTGTTATGGCAGTTCATTGAGTCAGTTAATAAAACGCTGGATGAGGTGTTCAACAAGGAGGAATATGTTGCAAGTTGCAGTTACTGGTTTATGATACGAAAGTAGAGTTGGAAAGGGTTTGTCACTGTGGGAGGAACGGTTTTAAAGCTATGGAAATTTCTCCAGTGGACGTTGTTATGCGTTCATTGGTCAGTTTAATAAAAAAGCTGGATGAGTTCTGCAAAAACAGGAAGGTTAACAAGGTTACTGGTATTGATTACATTAAAGTAGCGTGGGTAAGGTTTTTTGTTGTCACTGTGGAACAGTAAAGCTATGGAACTGTCTTCCATTGGACGTTGTTATGGCAGGTTTCATGGTCCAGTTTAATAAAATAGCTGGACGAGTTTCTACAAACAAGGAAGTTTGTACCAAGTTTAATGGTTATTATTACATAAAGTAGAGTTGGGAAAAGGGTTTGTTCATGTGGAGAACGGTTAAAGCTATGGAAAACTGTCTTCCAGTGGACGTTGTTATGGCAGGTTTCTTGGTCAGTTTAATAAAAAAAGCTTGGATGAGTTTCACAAACAAGGAATGTTACAAGTTAATGGTATTGTACATAAAGTAGAGTTGGGGAAAAGTTGGGAAAAGGGTTGTCACTGTTGAGAACGGTAAAGCTATGGAAATGCTTCCATGGACGTTTTATGGCCAGGGTTTCATTTGGTCAGTTTAATAAAAAGCTGGTGATGAGTTTTACAAATAAGGAATGTTACAGTTACTGGTATTGATTACATAAAGTAGAGTGGGGAAAGGGTTTGTCACTGTGAGAAACGGTTTTGTTTAAGCTTACTATGGGAACTGTCTTCAGTGGAGTTTGTTATGGCAGGTTCAGTTCATCTGGTCAGTTTAATAAAAGGCTGGATGAGGTTTCTACAAAACAAAGGGGGAATGTTACAGTACTGCGTATTGATCATAAAAGTAGAGTGGGAAAGGGTTTGTCACTTGTGAGAACGGTTTTAAAGCTAGGGAACTGTTCTTCCAGTGGACGTGGTTATGGTTGGTTCATTGGTCAGTTAATAAAAGCTGGATTGAGTTTTACAAACAAGGAATGTTACAAGTTACTGGGATTGATTACTAAAGAGAGTGGGGGATTTAAGGTTTGTCACTGTGAGAACGGTGGTTTAAAGCTATGGAACTGTTTCCAGTGACGTTGTTTTGTAAATGGGCAGGTTCATTGGTCAGTTATATATAAAAAGCTGGATGAGTTTCTACAAACAAGGAATGTGCACGTTACTGGTATGATCCATAAAGTAGAGTTGGGAAAAAGGGTTGTCACTGTGTGCGGAACGGTTAAAGCTATGGAAATTTCTTCAGTGGGACGTTGGGTATGGCAGGGTTCATTGGTTCAGTTTAATAAAAGCTGGATGAGTTTCTGCACAAACAAGGGATTTACAGGTTAATGGGCTTGTATACAGAAAGTAGAGTGGGGAAAGGGTTTTGCCTGTGGAGAACAGTAAGCTATGGAACTGTCTTCCAGGGGACGTTGTAGGGCAGGTTCAACTGGTCAGTTATAAATAGTGGCGGTTTCTACAAAAAAGGAATGTTACAATTGTTACTGGTATTATTGATACATAAAGTAGAGTTGGGAAGGGTTTGTCACTGTGGGAAACGGTATAAGACAGCTATGGAAACTGCTCTTCCAGTGGACGTTGTTATGGCAGGTTCATTGGTCAGTTTCAGTTTTAATAAAAAGCTGGATGAGTTTCACAAACAAGGAAGTTTACAATGTATGGTATGATACAAAAGTAGAGGTTGGAAAGGGTTGTTTGTCATGTGAGAACGGTTTATAAGCGATGGAACTGTTCTTCCAGTTGACGTTTTTATGGCAGTTTCATTGGTCAGTTTAATATAAAAAGCTGGAGCGTTTCTACAAAATAAGGGACTTTACAAGTTACTGGTATTGATACATAAGTAGAGTGGGAAAAGGGTTTTGTCACGTGAGAACGGTTTTTTCTTAAACTATGGAACTGTTTCCAGTGGACGTTTTATGGCAGGTTCATTGGTCAGTTTAATAAAAAGCTGATGAGTTTCTACAAAACAAGGGAATGTTACAAGTTACTGGTATTGATACATAAAGTAGAAGTCGGGAAAGGGTTGTCACTGTGAGAACGGTTTTAAAAAGCTTATGGGGAATGTCTTACAGGGGATCGTTGTTATGGCAGGTTAGGGGGCAGTTTAATAAAAAGCGGATGAGTTTCTCACAACAGGAATGTAACAAGGTACTGGTATTGATACATTAAAGTAGAAGTTGGGAAAAAAGGGGAAAGGTTTTTTTTTGTCACTGTGAGAACAGTAAAAAAAAGCTATGGAACGTCTTCCAGTGGGAACGTTGTTATGGCAGGTTCATTGGTCAGTTTAAAAAAAGCGGATGGGTTTCTTACAAACAAGGAATGTTACAGTTAGGGATTGAGAAAAAGAAAGTAGAGTTGGGAAAGGGGGTTGAGCTGCTAGGATGTAGCACACACACCTCCTTGAGCTGCTAGTATGTAGCACACACACCTCCTTGAGCTGCTAGGATGTAGCACACACACCTCCTTGAGCTGCTAGGATGTAGCACACACACCTCCTTGGGCTGCTAGGATGTAGCACACACACCTCCTTGAGTTGCTAGGATGTAGCACAGACACCTCCTTGAGCTGCTAGGATGTAGCACACACACCTCCTTGAGCTGCTAGGATGTAGCACACACACCTCCTTGAGCTGCTAGGATGTAGCACACACACCTCCTTGAGCTGCTAGGATGTAACACACACACCTCCTTGAGCTGCTAGGATGTAGCACACACACCTCCTTGAGCTGCTAGGATGTAACACACACACCTCCTTGGCTGTAGGATGTTAGCACACACACCTCCCTTGAGTGCTAGGATGGGTAGCACACCACACCTATTGAGCTGCTAGGAGAAGCACACACACCTCCTTGAGCTGCTAGGATGTAGCACACACACCTCCTTGAGCGCCTAGGATGTAGCACACACACCTCTTGAGCTGCTAGGATGTACACACAACCACCTCCTCTGAGCTGCTGGATAGCAACAAACCCTCCTGGAGGCTAGGATGTAGCACACACACCTCCTTGAGTGCTAGGAGTGAAAGCAACCACCACACCTCCTTGAGCTGCTAGGATGTAGCACACCACACCTCCTTGAGCTGCTAGGATTGTAACACACACACCTCCTTTGTGCGCTAGGAGTAGCACACACCACCTCCTTGAGCTTGCTAGGATGTAAGCACACAACACCTCCTTGAGTGCTTAGGAGTTGAACGCGCACAACACACCTCCTTGAGCTGCTAGGATGTAGCACACACACCTCTCGTGAGCTGCTGGATTTACACACACACCTCCTTGTGCTGCTAGGATGTAGCACACAACACCTCCTGAGCTGCTAGGATGTAGCACACACACCTCTTGAGCTGATAGGATGAAGCACACACACCCCTTGAGCTGCTAGGATGTGCACACAACCTCCTTGAGCTGCTAGGATGTAACACACACACTCCTTGTGCTGCTAGGATGTAACACACACACCCTTGAGCTGCTAGGATTGTAGCACACACCTCCTTAGGTGCTAGGATGTAGCAACAACACCTCCTTGAGCTGCTAGGATGTAGCACACCACCTCCTTGAGCTTCTAGGATGTAGACACACACACCTCCTGGGTGCTAGGATGTTTGTAGCACACACACCTCTTGAGCTGCTAGGATTGTAGCACCACACACTCCTTGAGCTGCTAGGATGTAGCCACAACACCTCCTTGAGCTGTAGGATGTAGCAAACACACCTCCTTGAGCTGCAGGATGTAGCACACACACCTCCTTGAGCTGCTAGATGTAGCACACACACTCCTTGAGCTGCTAGGATGTAGCACACAACACCTCCTTGAGCTGCTAGTATGTGCCCACACATCTGAGTGTAGGATGACACACACCTCCTTGAGCTGCTAGTAGGTAGCACACACACCTCCTTGAGCTGCTAGGATGTAGCACACACACCTCCTTGAGCTGCTAGGATGTAGCACACACACATCATTGAGTGCTAGGATGTATACACACACACCTCTTGAGCGCAGTATGTGGCACACACACTCTTGACTGCTAGGGGTAGCACCACACACCTCCTTGAGCTGCTAGGAGTAGCACACACACCTCCTTGAGCTGCTAGGATGTAACACACACACCTCCTTGAGCTGCTAGGATGTAGCACACACACACCTCCTTGAGCTGCTAGTATGTGTGCACACACACCTCCTGAGCTGTTAGGATGTTGTACACACACACCTCCTTGAGCTGCTAGGATGTCACACACACCACCTCCTGAGCTGCTAGGATGTAGCACACCACACCTCTTGAGCTGCTAGGATGTACACACACACCTCTTGAGCTGCTAGGATTGTAGCACACACACCTCCTTGAGTGCTAGTATGTACACAAACACCTCCTTGAGCTGCTGGATGTAGCACACACACCTCTTGAGCTGCAGTATGTAGCACACACACCTCCTTGAGCTGCGGTAGTAGCACACAGGCACCACCTCTGAGCTGCTAGATTGTAGCAAACACACCTCCTTGAGCTGATAGGATGTAGCCACACACACCTCCTTGAGCTGCGAGATGTAGCACACACACCTCCTTGAGCTGCTAGGATGTAGCACACACACTCTTGAGCTGCTAGTATGTAGCACACACACCTCTGAGCTGCTAGGATGTAGCACACACACCTCCTTGGCTGCTAGGATGTAACACACACACCTCCTTGAGCTGCTAGGATGTAGCACACACACCTCCTTGAGCTGCTAGGATGTAGCACACACACCTCCTTGAGCTGCCAGGATGTAACACACACACCTCCTTGGGCTGCTAGGATGTAGCACACACACCTCCTTGAGCTGCTAGGGTGTAACACACACACCTCCTTGAGCTGCTAGGATGTAACACACACACACCTCCTTGAGCTGCTAGGGTGTAACACACACACCTCCTTGAGCTGCTAGGATGTAACACACACACCTCCTTGAGCTGCTAGGATGTAGTCCAATCCCATTCTGTTCTGCAGGGATACTTTCCTGCCCTGTGACATATTAATAACATGTATAGCACTGGTAGTTTCATTAACAATCCCATCCATTATTCCAGCATATTTATTTAATCTGTTAGCAAGTTCCATCCCCAGCCTGTCCAAGTAGGGAACCACATCCATGTTTTATCTGCGTTTGAAAACGGTTCTCTCTTTGCCTTGTCATGTCTTTCACTATGATTTATCTCAAGGGCGTTTTGAACTAAGTTGAACTAAATTATGTGTTGGGGTTAATGTTGTAAGCTTATGTCTTACCCTTATCGCAGGGACTACAGTTCCCAGCATGCACTCTCCCCATCCTCCCATAGGGACCCATGAATATGCCTTGTTTCCACAAAGAAAATATAATCCTTTTCTCAGTACTATTGGGGCAGTGTCTGCATGGTGTTGAATCACATTTCTAAACCATTGTATGTTTGCTTGACATATGTCGTTACATGAGTAACGACATATGTATATTACCTTCTGGCAGTTACTGGCTCCTAGATATACTGTAGGAATGTAAAAGGTAATAATGTACATATCTATGAAATCTCGTGTGGGTTGGCTATTAGCATAGGAGAATCTCAAGCATATGGATGGTTTGTGTGTTTGTCCTGCTACTTGTAGTGTTGTTCTTTCTGTAGAAATTAATTTCTGGACAAAATTTTTATCTGGATTGACTGTTGTATCATGAATGTAACTGACTGTATTAAGTTCCTGCCAAGTGATGGGAACTCCTGTTAAAGGTATCCCCCTTGTTATTGATTGGCAGATGTGAACACACCCAACAATTTGTTACATCTAGTGTTTTAGCTGCCTGTTGGTGTAATAGCCATATTGTGTTAGCTTGCCACCCTGACAGCGGTTTTTCTTTCTTTCTATGCCCTGGCATGGTGTGGCATCCTCCTGGTTGTTGCATTGTGTTGTTGCTGCATGTCCGTTTGCTTATTGCGAGGTTAATTATTAATTGTGTTCATTAGTTAATTCATGTGTAAACTGAAAACCTTCTTCCACTATAGCACGGAGGAACTATTTACTAAAATATCTGGTGTGTAGGGTGCCTTGGTGCTTTGATGTTTGGGTGTGTGTAGTTCTGCGTTGTTGTCCTTTTTGTGTTCCTATTGATATTATTTCTGTAATGTTGTAAGCGGTTTTAAGACGTGTGGTGGTGGGTGAGCTGGTATAATAACTACACATAGTGTAAGATTTTATCTGATTTGCAGGACCATGCTCGTGTAGAGTCTATATGTTCCAAATTGACATGTTTAGAAGTTGACTTTTCGTCTGGTACTGGACTTAGTATGTTGTATTCCCCCCTAGAAGATCATCGTTCCGTGAAGACGGGTGCGCTTGATCTTCTATAATGTAGCTTCCTTCTATGTTTATGACATGAGCAATATCCTTAACCAACAACAAACATGGTGAGATTTGAGAGATGTACTCATCCTTTATGTTACCTGTTCTTAGATCTACTATCCTAGAGAGAATATTCATCAGAAGATGGTGAAGTGTACAAATACACATGTGTGAGGTAAAGGCTAGGTTCACTACATTGTACTTTGCTGACTAGACATGCTAACAGACAAACAATGAAAAAGCTTAGACTTAGCGTTAGGCAATGAATGGTTGGCCGGGGACTGGATCGCCGAACTGCATGACTGGACTTTCTGTGTTGACAAGGCCTATGGGGTCGAGTGGTTTGCAGTGGCTTATGTGGAGCCATGTAGGTTTCCCTTCGAGTTTTACTGCTGTTGTGGTTGTAAGGAGCATTTGATACGGTCCTTCGTATCTTGGCCCAAGTACGTGTTGTACCTTGACCATCACTCAGTCGCCAGGTTTTATAGGGTGCTGCTGGTAGTCCTCGGCGTTCGGGTCTGGTGTACGGTCTGGTGTACTGTCGTGTACACATTGATGGACCATTGAAAGCTCCTTCTGCAATGCAATAACATAAGAACATAGATCATTGTGCATAGCCTCCATTTGGTGTGGGTAATATGGTCCTGTCTTTGGTTTGTAGCCAAACAAAATCTCATAGGGACTAAGCCGCGGCGGTGCCTTTTTGGGCATAATCCATATGGTGTAAAGTACAATGAGAAGTCATTGTGGCCATGGTTTACTTTTGAAATCAACACTGGACATCATTTTCCCAAGCCTGGATTTAATGATGTCATTGTATCTTTCAACCTTCCCTGAACTTTGTGGATGATAGGGGGTGTGGAACGCTTGTGTTATACCCATTCGGTCGCAGACATCTTTCATTATCTGACCAGTAAAATGGGGGCCTCTGTCACTTTCAATAGTCTCAGGTACACCGAACCTGCACACTACCTCCTGTAACAGTTTCAATGCAGTGTTTTTGGCCGTAGCAGCCACTACTGGCCAGGCCTCCACCCACCCTGAGAACATATCCACACAAACCAGTACATATTTGTAAGGACCGCTCTGAGGGAGTTATATGTAATGGATTTGTAACCTCTGAAATGGATAATCTGCTCTCACTAGGTGCCTGTGTGGCACTGTTGGCATGTGACACCTTGGTGCATCTGACATACTTGGCACTTATTCACATATTTCCGACATTTAGCTTGGGCATCATATAGATACCAATCCTGTGACAACATCTGAGACATGGGTGCCGATCCCACATGGCCTGGGCCATGTGCCAGACGTAACATCATAAGCTCTGCTTGGGGAGGGACACACGGCTTACCCCCATGGTAAGAACTCCAGTAGAAGTTTCCTGAGCCCCCACCCTCTCCATGTTCCGTTTCCATAGCGGAGGAGCACCGGCTTGAAGCATTTTCAACCGATCCTCCGCAGGGACCCAGAAACATGTGTCAGGGGTGGTGAGCTCTGGAGGGTCATCTTGTGACGTAAGTGCAGACAAGTCGCGAGTTGCTGCGTCCTTTGCTACTGTGTCTGCACTTTTGTTGCCACATTCTATTATGGATCCCTTGACCTTCAAGATTGCCACCTTAGTTGGCAAGGTGATTCTCTCGAGCAAGGTCTTCACTTCCATCCAGTTTTTGACGGGAGTACCTTGTGTAGTTTTGAACCCCCTGCTTTTCCAGATGGGCCCGAAATCATGTGCGATCCCATATGCATCCCTGCTGTCAGTGTAAATTTTACCAGTCTTACCTGAAGCGTGTACACATGTCTTACCCAAAGCGACCAATTCCGCCTGCTGTGCTGAGTAGGAAGGTGGCAATCGGCCAGCATCCAATGCAGTGAAAGCCTCGTCTGTGTGCGATATGATGGCATAGGAGGTGCGTGGAGCTCCATCTATATACAGTCTGGAACCATCTACAAACAGAGTTAGGTCTGGGTCCGTGAGCGGCTCCTCACTTACCGGGGATAGCTGGCTGGTCTCCTCCTCCATCAGTTGCAAACAATCCAAGTCCTCTACCACCATCTCGGGGTCTCCTCTAGCGGGAGGAAGGTGGCTGGATTGAGGACCGTGCAGCGTTTAACCTCTATCTCACCGGATTCCAGCAGGATGGACTCATACTTGCCTAATCGTACTGAGGAGAGATGGCGTGTCTGCGCACGCTGGATAATTTCTGCAGCTGCGTGTGATGTATAAACGGTTAGTGGTTGCCCTAGGTAAATAATTGCTACCTTTTCGGTGAGGAGCGCTGCTACCGCTACTGATCTAATACAGGTGGGAGCTCCTTGGATAACTGGGTCCAGCTGAACGCTCTCATATGCCACCACTCGCCGTCCAGAAGGGGCCTCCTGGCACAAGACGCCATTACCGGTCTTTCCTGTAACTGCACAGAACAATTGGAAAGGTTTACTTGAGTCAGGCAATTTCAATGCTGGTGCGTGTGCTATAAGGTATTTGAGTTTTAGGAAACAGGTCTGCATCTCCTCTGTCCACTGAAACGGGTGTGACAGTGCAGCATAGAGAGGCTTCCAAAGGGAATTTGCATCAGGAATGTATTGGCGGCAGTAGGAAACTCCTGAGTGTTCTGAGATTGGTAGGTACCTTCAACTTCTCTATTTCCTGCTTGGGTCAATATGTTTCGTCCCAGGACCTAGACAGTGGCCTAGGAAGATGACATGAGATTTACACCATTGTACTTTATCTTTGGCTACACGCAGATTGACCTGTGCGAGATGTTGCAGGAGACTGAGAGTAGCTGCGGAGCATGTTTCCTCATTCTCTGCACAAATCAGTAGATCATCCACGTATGTCTTTAATACAGTTGTCTCGTGAGGGGGTCCCCACCCCTCCAACACCTGTGTGAGACACCTGCAGAAAGCACTAGGACTAACATTTAGACCCTGTGGCAGCCGAGTCCAGGAATATTGTCTGTGGTTAAATTGGAAGGCAAATCATTTCTGACTCTCTTCGTCAATTGGCACTGAAATAGGCATTTTTGATGTCCAGGACAGAATATCTGGTGGTAGTACCAGGTACATCGTTCAACAAGGTGTGAGGGTTGGGCACAATGGGTGTGTCGTCCTCCACAATCCTGTTGGTTGCCCTCAAGTCGTGTACCATCCGGTACGTCTCTGGCTCTCCCTCCTTCCCCTTCTTCCAAACGGGAAAGAGTGAGGTGCATGCGGGGGACTGAGTGTATGTTATCACTCACCTGTCCATCAGTTGCGAGATCTGTTCCCCCACCCCTTGGCTCTGTGCCATGGAGAGAGGGTATTGTGGAAGTCGTGGTAATACGCTTCCAGGTTTCACAGTGATGTGTACTGGTGTAATGTTCAACAGTCCCACATCATATTTATCCTTTGCCCACACTATGTCTGGAATTTGTTGGTATATTTCATCTGGGATATCAGTTTGATTCCCTTCTGAATCCTCTTCTGTGTCTGCTGTGGCCACCAGCATGCAGTACAATTCTTCTGGCAGTTGGCTGGCCAGCATACAGTGGGTCTCCTCAGGACCTTGTTCCGTGGTCACTATCACACCTTGTGGCCCATGTTGTATGCTAGCCTGCAACTTGCTGAGAATGTCACGTATTTTAACGGGTGGGAGGAGTTTCCAATAGAGGAACGGTACCTCCCAGTCCGGTTACCTTGACCCCTCTCGTGAAGGGTATCTTTGCCTTAGCAAAGTGTTTATGATTCACTATGGTACGGGCTGCACCTGAGTCCACTAAGCACATCACTTCCTGGTCAGTTAGTTCCGGAAATCTGAGAGCAACGAACGCATCACGTCCGTCTGACACAGAGATAGCGGGGAGTATCATCTCCCCGGTTTCCGATTTCAGAGGGAAACAGGAAGTGGTTGGTTCAGTAAGGTCTTGTATTTCGCAGTGACTGTCAGTTGGTGTGGACTCAGGGTGCCCCTCCCGTCATTGTGAATTAAAGGGGCGTTGTCGTGTCTCTCGTGGTGGAGCTTGTGGGCATCGTGGAGACCTATAGTCTTGTTCGTCTGGGAAAAGGTCATTGGCCCTCTCCCTAGGTCCTAGTTGTCTTGTTTGTCTTGGATTCCTGGGCTTTCAGCATTGTCGCGCTAAATGTCCTACTTGGCCGCAATTACGGTACGGGTCTCCCGTCTCTCAGTCCTGGGCATTTCCCTATCGTTTCTTTCCCCTACGTAAAGAGTCTTCCCTTTTGCTCTTGTGGGGTTGTTCTGCTCTATGCTAGCACACAAGTCTCTTACGGCCCCCATGGTCATACTTTTATAATCGGGCCGTATTTCCTGCAGTTTTCTAGCAGTTTGTTCCTTTAACCCTGTCACCCATGCTTGCCTGGCAGCGTTTGATATGACATTTGCCAGGTTATCCAAGTCTACATCTAACTGGGTTGCTACATCTTGGTACCTTTTGCAATAGTCCCACACGTCCTCCCCTGGGTTCTGTCTCACATCAAACAGCGAGCCTTGCTCCTGTGATTCCCACCCCCGTATCACTGCCATGCAGACATCCCATTTCCTTCGTAATCGGTCGGGTTCGTAATCTGCGTCTGTGAAAGGATAAGCCCGCGACCCACTGGGGCATGGGCTAACTTGTCTGTCTCCTGCTATCTGTTGTGCTATTGTCTCCACATCAGCTGCTCCTATGATACATTTGATTATAGTCACCATGTCTGCCCAAGTTATTTGCTGAATGTCTTTTATCTTTGTCATTTCTCTCAGGAACAACACTTTGTTTTTCTTGGGGTGAGGTATGTCTTTTGTTAACTGTGTAACCTCAAATGGGGTGTATGGTGCCCATGTGCTAGTGTGTATGGGTGCACCTGCATTCTGTACCACTGTAGTACATACTGGGAACCCATGAATGCCTGAAGGGGGTTCTAACCACGATTGGTGTTACTCATCAAAGTATTGTTCCTGCTCTTTAATGGCTTGTTGTGCTTTCTGAAGTGTTTGTGTACGGGGAGGCTGCATAGTGACCCCCCTTCCTACTGGTGAAGTTTGCATCTCCCTGTCAGTATCTTTTTCCTCGTCTACTTTCACTTTCACACTCGGTGTAAACTTGCTTTGGTTTCTTTACTGTTTGTGTCTTCCCATACTTCTCCTTTCTCCCTCTGGATCTCAGGTCGTATTTACTGGGCTCTCCCTCACTGGGAGGATTTATTCCAAATTTCACTGGTTTCTTTTTAAGTGAGACCACTTTCCCATAATGGGGTTTCTGGTTAGTATTGTATACAAGGGCAGTGGGTTTATTTCCTGGGGTGCGGATAGTGTGATCCCATTTTATTTTTAACTTTTTCATGAGATCGTTCATGTTGCATTTACAGTGCTATTCACGCAACAATTTCTAATTACTGTGATGGCTTCATCTATCTGACGCTCGGTGGGATTTTGTTCTAATTTAGCAAAACAGACGGCAATGTGTTTCTTATCTGGCAGTGATGGTGTGCGTTGTGTACTCTCTAGTGTCCAAAGGTGTATTACGTCTCTATCCTTTGTAGTAAGTTGTGATGTGTATTTCTCTGCTAAATGCACCCATATGTACAACCTAAATGTTCCCTGTGGTGGTAAACAATACAAGGTTTCTCCTGCCAGCCTGGTCATTTCACTCCATTCTCTAAGGGGGCAGATAGTCCATTCCCCATACTTACGGGCCATTATCTCTGCGGGAGTTGCTTGCCCATTAGGGTCACTCACTCCCCCTCTCTTTCCCTCCCCGTTTCTGCTGATGATGTGTTCCCCATTTTCAACTGAGAAATCTCCTTATCTGTGTAGTCTGTAAATGTTGTGTTTTTGTACATTCCAACTGTGCTGGCCAAGCACCTGACATCTTCCTGCACGTCTGTTTCACCGTGAGAGCTACTCTCTGTTCTTCCCTCGTGTCTCTGTTACCACGTGTCCTCGGTTACAACGTGACCACGAGAGGATACCCTTCCACTGCGTCTCTTTTCACTGTAGTTGTTCCCTCTACTCTCGCGTCTCTGTTACCATGTGTCCTCTGTTACCACGTGACCACGAGAGGATACCCTTCCATGCCGTTCTCTTTTCAACTGTAGTGGTTCCCTCTACTCTCGTGTCTCTGTTACCACGTGTCCTCTGTTACCAGTGACCACGAGAGGATACCCTTCCACTGCTCTCTTTTCACTGTAGTGTTCCCTTCTCTCGTGCTCTGTACCGTGTCCTCTGTTACCACGTGACCACGAGAGGATACCTTCCACTGCGTCTCTTTTCACTGTAGTTGTGCCTCTACTCTCGCGTCTCGTTAACCAGTGTCCTATGTTACCACGTGACCACGAGAGGATACCCTTCCACTGCGTCTCTTTTCACTGTAGTGGTTCCCTCTACTCTCGTGTCTCTGTTACCACGTGGTACCACCAACGTGTCCTCTGTTCCCACGTGACCACGAGAGGATACCCTCCCACGGCGTCTCTTTTCACTGTAGTTGTTCCCTCTACTCTCGCGTCTCTGTTACCATGTTCTCTCTGTTACCACGTGACCACGAGAGGATACCCTTCCACTGCGTCTCTTTTCACTGTAGTGGTTCCCTCTACTCTCGTGTCTCTGTTACCACGTGTCCTCTGTTACCACGTGACCACGAGAGGATACCCTTCCACTGCATCTCTAGTGGTTCCCTCTACTCTCGTGTCTCTGTTACCACGTGTCCTCTGTTACCACGTGACCACGAGAGGATACCCTTCCACTGCATCTCTTTTCACTGTAGTGGTTCCCTCTACTCTCGTGTCTCTGTTACCACGTGACCACGAGAGGATACCCTTCCACTGCGTCTCTTTTCACTGTAGTGGTTCCCTCTACTCTCGTGTCTCTGTTACCACGTGACCACGAGAGGTACCCTTCCCTCCACTGCGTCTCTTTTCACTGTAGTGGTTCCCTCTACTCTCGTGTCTCTGTTACCACGTGACCACGAGAGGATACCCTTCCACTGCAAATAGATAAACAATGGTGGAGGTGCACTCTGTCCAACTGTGGGTGCAGACGCCTTGTGGGTTCTTCCCTTTGGAACCAGTAGCTTTATAGGAAAAAGGCAATAGAGGGTCGCACTCCAAGAAATTATAACAATTTTATTGTGATCCACACATCACACGTCACAACGTTTCGGGGGAATACCCCCTTCTTCAGGTGAATAATAAACCACTATTATCATTCACATCAGGGACCCCCCGGGTTCACCTATCAGCACTGATTAGGTCTACTCACAGGTGAATCCAATTAAGACAGGTAATTAGCACTGATTAGGTCTACTCACAGGGGAATCCAATTAAGACAAGTAATTAGCACTGATTAGGTCTGCCCCCAGGTTAATCCAATTAAGACAGGTAATTAGCACTGATTAGGTCTACTCACATGTAAATCCAATTAAGACAGGTAATTAGCACTGATTAGGTCTACTCACAGGGGAATCCAATTAAGACAAAGTAATTAGCACTGATTAGGTCTACTCACAGGGGAATCCAATTAAGACAAGTAATTAGCACTGATTAGATCTACTCACAGGTGAATCCAATTAAGACAGGTAATTAGCACTGATTAGGTCTGCCCCCAGGTTAATCCAATTAAGACAGGTATTAGCACTGATTAGGTCTACTCACATGTGAATCCAATTAAGACGGTAATTAGCACAGATTAGGTCTACTCACAGGTGAATCCAATTAAGACCGGTAATTAGCACTGATTAGGTCTACTCACATGTGAATCCAATTAAGACAGGTAATTAGCACTGATTAGGTCTACTCACATGTGAATCCAATAAGACAGGTAATTAGCACTGATTAGGTCTACTCACGGGTGAATCCAATTAAGACCGGTAATTAGCACGATTAGGTCTACTCACATGTGAATCCAATTAAGACAGGTAATTAGCACTGATTAGGTCTACTCACATGTGAATCCAATTAAGACAGGTAATTAGCACTGATTAGGTCTACTCACGGGTGAATCCAATTAAGACAGGTAATTAGCACTGATTAGGTCTACTCACAGGTGAATCCAATTAAGACAGGTAATCAGCACTGATTAGGTCTACTCACAGGTGAATCCAATTAAGACAGTAATTAGCCTGATTAGGTCTACTCACAGGGGAATCCAATTAAGACAAGTAATTAGCACTGATAAGATCTACTCACGGGTGAATCCAATTAAGACAGGTAATTAGCACTGATTAGGTCTACTCACAGGTGAATCAAATTAAGACCGGTAATTAGCACTGATTAGGTCTACTCACAGGGGAATCCAATTAAGACAAGTAATTAGCACTGATTAGGTCTGCCCCCAGGTTAATCCAATTAAGACAGGTAATTAGCACTGATTAGGTCTACTCACAGGTGAATCCAATTAAGACAGGTAATTAGCACTGATTAGGTCTACTCACAGGTGAATCAAATTAAGACCGGTAATTAGCACTGATTAGGTCTACTCACAGGGGAATCCAATTAAGACAGGTAATTAGCACTGATTAGGTCTACTCACAGGGGAATCCAATTAAGACAAGGAATTAGCACTGATTAGGTCTGCCCCCAGGTTAATCCAATTAAGACAGGTAATTAGCACTGATTAGGTCTACTCACATGTAAATCCAATTAAGACAGGTAATTAGCACTGGTTAGGTCTACTCACAGGGGAATCCAATTAAGACAAGTAATTAGCACTGATTAGGTCTACTCACAGGGGAATCCAATTAAGACAAGTAATTAGCACTGATTAGATCTACTCACAGGTGAATCCAATAAGACAGGAATTAGCACTGATTAGGTCTGCCCCAGGTTAATCCAATTAAGACAGGTAATTAGCACTGATTAGGTCTACTCACAGGTGAATCCAATTAAGACAGTAATTAGCACTGATTAGGTCTACTCACAGGTGAATCAAATTAAGACCGGTAATTAGCACTGATTAGGTCTACTCACAGGGGAATCCAATAAGACAAGTAATTAGCACTGATTAGGTCTGCCCCCAGGTTAATCCAATTAAGACAGGTAATTAGCACTGATAGGTCACTCACATGTAAATCCAATTAGACAGGTAATTAGCACTGATTAGGTCTACTCACAGGGGAATCCAATTAAGACAAGTAATAGCACTGATTAGGTTACTCACAGGGGAATCCAATTAAGACAAGTAATTAGCACTGATTAGGTCTGCCCCCAGGTTAATCCAATTAAGACAGGTAATTAGCACTGATTAGGTCTACCACATGGAATCCAATTAAGACGTTAAAGCACAGATAGGTCTACTCACAGGTGAATCCAATTAAGACCGGTAATTAGCATGATTAGGTCTACTCACATGTGAATCCAATTAAGACAGGTAATTAGCCATGATTAGGTCTACTCACATGTGAATCCAATTAAGACCGGTAATTAGCACTGATTAGGTCTACTCACAGGTGAATCCAATTAAGACCGGTAATTAGCACTGATTAGGTCTACTCACATGTGAATCCAATTAAGACAGGTAATTAGCACTGATTAGGTCTACTCACATGTGAATCCAATTAAGACAGGTAATTAGCACTGATTAGGTCTACTCACGGGTGAATCCAATTAAGACAGGTAATAGCACTGATTAGGTCTACTCACAGGTGAATCCAATTAGACAGGTAATCAGCACTGATTAGGTCTACTCACAGTGTGAATCCAATTAGACAGGTAATTAGCACTGATTAGGTCTACTCACAGGGAATCCAATTAAGACAAGTAATTAGAACTGATTAGGACTGCCCCAGGTTAATCCAATTAAGACAGGTAATTAGCACTGATTAGGTCTACTCACATGTGAATCCAATTAAGACAGGTAATTAGCACTGATTAGGTCTACTCACATGTAAATCCAATTAAGACAAGTAATTAGCACTGATTAGGACTGCCCCCAGGTTAATCAATTAAGACAGGTAATTAGCACTGTTAGGTACTCACACGTGAATCCAATTAAGCAGGTAATTAGACTGATTGGTCTACTCACAGGTGAATCCAATTAAGACCGGTAATTAGCACTGATTAGGTCTCAACAGTGAATCCAATTAAGACAGGTAATTAGCACTGATTAGGTCTACTCACAGGTGAATCCAATTAAGACAGGTAATTAACACTGATTAGGTCTACTCACAGGTGAATCCAATTAAGACAGGTAATTAGCACTGATTAGGTCTACTCACAGGTGAATCCAATTAAGACAGGTAATTAGCACTGATTAGGTCTACTCACAGGTGAATCCAATTAAGACAGGTAATTAGCACTGATTAGGTCTACTCACAGGTGAATACAATTAAGACAGGTAATCAGCACTGATTAGGTCTACTCACAGGTGAATCCAATTAAGACAGGTAATTAGCACTGATAAGATCTACTCACAGGTGAATCCAATTAAGACAGGTAATAAGCACTGATTAGGTCTACTCACAGGTGAATACAATTAAGACAGTTAATCAGCACTGATTAGGTCTACTCACAGGTGAATCCAATTAAGACAGGTAATCAGCACTGATTAGGTCTACTCACAGGTGAATCCAATTAAGACAGGTAATTAGCACTGATTAGGTCTGCTCACGGGTGAATCCAATTAAGACAGGTAATTAGCACTGATTAGGTCTACTCACGGGTGAATCCAATTAAGACAGGTAATCAGCACTGATTAGGTCTACTCAGGGGAATCCAATAAGACGGTAATAGCACTGATTAGGTCTGCTCACGGGTGAATCCAATTAAGACAGGTAATTAGCACTGATTAGGTCTACTCACGGGTGAATCCAATTAAGACAGGTAATCAGCACTGATTAGGTCTACTCACATGTGAATCCAATTAAGACAGGTAATTAGCACTGATTAGGTCTGCTCACGGGTGAATCCAATTAAGACAGGTAATTAGCACTGATTAGGTCTACTCACATGTGAATCCAATTAAGACAGGTAATTAGCACTGATTAGGTCTGCTCACGGGTGAATCCAATTAAGACAGGTAATTAGCACTGATTAGGTCTACTCACGGGTGAATCCAATTAAGTAGGTAATCAGCACTGATTAGGTCTACTACATGTGAATCCAATTAAGACAGGTAATCAGCACTGATTAGGTCTACTCACAGGTGAATCCATAAGACAGGTAATTGCACTGATTAGGTCTGCTCACAGGTGTGAATCCAATTAAGACAGGTAATTAGCACTGATTAGGTCTACTCACATGGATTTCAATGACAGGTAATTAGCAATGATTAGGTCTGCTCAGCGGTGAATCAATTAAGACAGGTAATTAGCACTGATTAGGTCTACTCACAGTGAATCCAATTAAGACAGGTAATCAGCACTGATTAGGTCTACTCACAGGTGAATCCAATTAAGACAGGTAATCAGCATGATTAGGTCTACTCACAGGTGATCCAATAAGACAGGTAATTAGCACTGCTAGGTTGCTCACAGGTGAATCCAATTAAGGCAGGTAATTACCACTGATTAGGTCTACTCACAGGGAATCCAATTAAGACAGGTAATCAGCACTGATTAGGTCTACTCACAGGTGAATCCAATTAAGACAGGTAATCAGCACTGTTAGGTCTACTCACAGGTGAATCCAATTAAGACAGGTAATAGCACTGATTGGTCTACTCACAGGTGAATCCAATTAAGACATGGTAATTAGCACTGATTAGGTCTACTACAGGTGAATCCAATTAAGACAGGTATTAGCATGATAGGTCTATCCAGGTGAATCCAATTAAGACAGGTAATTAGCACTGATTAGGTCTACTCACAGGTGAATCCAATAATTAGACGGTAATTAGCACTGATTAGGTCCTGCACGGGTGAATCCATTAAGACAGGTAATTAGCACTGATTAGGTCTGCTCACGGGTGAATCCAATTAAGACAGGTAATTAGCACTGATTAGGTCTACTCACGGGTGAATCCAATTAAGACAGGTAATTAGCACTGATTAGGTCTGCTCACGGGTGAATCCAATTAAGACAGGTAATTAGCACTGATTAGGTCTACTCACGGGTGAATCCAATTAAGACAGGTAATTAGACAACTAGGTCTGCTCATGGGTGAATCCAATTAAGACAGGTAATGCACTGATTAGGTCTACTCACGGGTGAATCCAATTAAGACAGGTAATTAGCACTGATTAGGTCTACTCACGGGTGAATCCAATTAAGACAGTTAATCAGCACTGATTAGGTCTACTCACAGGTGAATCCAATTAACACAGGTAATCAGCACTGATTAGGTCTACTCACGGGTGAATCCAATTAAGACAGGTAATTAGCACTGATTAGGTCTACTCACAGGTGAATCCAATTAAGACAGGTAATCAGCACTGATTAGGTCTGCTCATGGGTGAATCCAATTAAGACAGGTAATAGCACTGATTAGGTCTACTCACAGGTGATCCAATTAAGACAGGTAATCAGCACTGATTAGGTCTACTCACGGGTGAATCCAATAAGACAGGAATTAGCACTGATTAGGTCTGCTCATGGGTGAATCCAATTAAGACAGGTATTAGCACTGATTAGGTCTACTCCAGGTGAATCCAATTAGACAGGTAATTAGCACTGATTAGGTCTACTCACAGGTGAATACAATTAAGAAAGTTAATCAGCACTGATTAGGTTCTACTTACAGGTGAATACATTAAGACAGTTAATCAGCACTGATTAGTCTACTCACAGTGAATCAATTAAGACAGGTAATTAGCACTGATTAGGACCGCTCACAGGGGAATCCAATAAAGAGGCAGGTGTTGATTTTGCCTATGACATATTCATTAAAGTGTAAACACAATAATTCAGAATTTCACAGATACAATAGAAACACAGATAGATTAGATAATATAAATAGCTAGATAGTAACACATTTCTCCTGTATGTCCTTTAGCAAATTTTCTGTCTCTGGTTAGTGTGGGAGGAAATCTATACAGGAATCATAAGGAGAAAATAAAAGAGATGAATTAGAAGTAATAGAACAAGAATCTTTCAAAATAAATACATAAATTTCCATTTTCCAAGTCAAAATACGATCAAATAATGGAGAAAAAATTCACTTTTTAGAAAGAGATTTTTTTCTTCATTAGCAAAGATCAATACTTAGGTGATCAGAACTGATTTTCAAATATCAATCTGTGCCTTTAAATCTTTTTATTAGTCATTCAATAGCAACATTTTTTCATTAGTGAATGGATCTCTTTGATCTATTAACATATACTATAGTAAGGCGGTGTTCAGTTTACCACCAGTTCACTCTAGCAGGAAGTAAATTTGAGATCAGTGCTGACAATAAGTCATATCAGAAGATACGTGGACATCCTTTAAGACGAAAAGTGAGAACCATGAAACTGTTTGTTCCAGCAGATGTGGTAATGGCAAGTTCACTGAATAGCCTTAACAGTGGGCTGAATAAGTTTCTAATTAATATTGAGAATGACTGGTATTAATACATATACTGTAGTTCTTGTTGGTACAGGGATACTATATAATATTGAGAATTACTGGTATTAATACATATACTGTAGTTCTGGTTGGTACAGGGATACTATATAATATAGAGAATTACTGGTATTAATACATATACTGTAGTTCTGGGTTGGTACGGGGATACTATATAATATGAGAATTTCTGTTATTAATACAATACTGTAGTTCTGGTTGGTACAGGGATACTATGTAATATTGAGAATTACTGGTAATAATACTATACTGTAGTTCGGGTTGGTACGGGGATACTATATAATATTGAAATTATGGTATTAATACAAATACTGTAGTTCTGGTTGGTACGGGGATACTATATAATGAGAATTTCTGGTATTAATACTATACTGTAGTTCTGGTTGGTACGGGGATACTGTATAATATTGAGAATTAATGGTATTAATACATATACGTAGTTCTGGTTGGTACGTGAGGGGATACTATATAAATTGAGAATTATGGTATTAATACATATACTGTAGTTCTGGTGGTAAGGGGATACTAGTAAATTGAGAATTGCTGTTATTAATAATATACTGTAGTTCTGATTGGTACGGGGAACTATTAATTGAAATTCTGGTTTAATACATATACTGTATTCTGGTTGGTACGGGGATAAGATATATATGAGAATTTCGGTATTAATACATATACGTAGTTCTGGTTGTACAGGGATACTATATAATATCGAAAATTACTGGGATTAATTACATATACTGTAGTTCTGGTTGGTACGGGGATGATACTATTAATATTGAAATTCTGGTATAAAACATATACTGTAGTTTCTGGTTGGTACGGGGATACTGTATAATATTGATAATTTGTGGTATTAATACATATACTGTAGTTTGGTTGGTACGGGGATACTGTATAATGAGAATTTCTGGTATTAATACATATACGTAGTTCTGGGTGGTACGGTGATACTCTATATATTAGAATTCTGGTATTAAATACATACTGTAGTTCTGGTTGGTACGGTGGATACTGTATAATATTGAGAATTATGGTATACATATACTTTAGTTCTTGTTGGTACGGGGTACTGTTATAATGAGAATTAACGGTATTAATACATATACTGTAGTTCGGGGGACGGGGATACTATATATATAGAATTACTGGTATTAATACATATACGGTAGTTCGGTTGGTACATGTACTATATAATATTGAGAATTACTGGTATTAATACCTATGCTGTAGTTCTGGTTGGTACAGGGATACTATATAATATTGAGAATTCTGGTATTAATACATCTGTGAGTTCTGGTTGGTACAGGGATACTATATAATATTGAGAATTTCTGGTATTAATACATATACTGTAGTTCTGGTTGGTACGGGGATACTATATAATATTGAGAATACTGGTAATATACATATACTGTAGTTTGGTGGTACGGGGATACTATATAATATTGAGAATTTTGGTATTAAACATATACTGTAGTTCTGGTTGGTATGGGGATACTATTATAATGAGGAATTGTCTGGTTATATACAATATGTAGTTTCTGGTTGGTATGGGGTACGTATAATATTGATAATTTCTGGTATTAATACATATAATGTAGTTCTGGTTGGTACGGGGATACTATAATATTGAGAATTTCTGGTATATACATTATCTGTGTTTGTTTGTACTGGGATACTGTATATATTGAGAATTTCTGGTATTAATACATATACTTAGTTCTTTTGGTACGGGATACTGTATAATAATGAGAATTACTGGTATTAATAACTACTGTAGTTTCGGGGTTGTACGGGGGATTACTATATAATATTGAGAATTACTGGTATTATACATACGGTATGTTCTGGTTGGTACAGTACTATATAATATTATGAATTACTGGTATTAATACATATACGGTAGTTCTGGTTGGTACAAGTACTAAGATAATATTGAGATATTATGGTATTAATACATATACTGTAGTTCTGGTTGGTACAGGATACTATATAATATTGAGAATTACTGGTATTAATACATATACTGTAGTTCTGGTCGGTACAGGGATTCTATAATATTGAGAATTACTGGTATCAATACATACAGTATACTGTAGTTTTAGTTGTTACAGGGATACTATATAACAATGAGAATTACTAGTTTTAATACATATACTGTAGTTCTGGTCGGTACAGGATACTATATAAAATTGAGAATTACTGGTATTAATACATATACTGTAGTTCTGGTCGGTACAGGGATACTATATAATAATGAGAATTACTGGTATTAATACATATACTGTAGTTCTGGTTGGTACGGGGATACTGTATAATATTGAAAATTACTGGTATTAATACATATACTGTAGTTTTGGTTAGTACGGGGATACTATATATTATTGAGAATTACTGGTATAATTTTATATACTGTAGTTCTGGTTAATCCAGAGATATTTCTGGTTGCTACTATATTACATGGACTTGTATATTTATACAACCTCCAATTCTATTTCTATGTAACTGTTAGACATGCATTATAGCAGTTGTGACAAACCTATGACACAGGTAACAGAGGTGGTACCCAGAGCCCTTTCTGTAGGCACTCATGCCTACATATATATATATATATATATATATATATATATATATATATATATACATATGTATATATATCTCATATATATATGCCTATATATATATGAGATGGGGTTACCTTGACGTGGTCGGAAGGCTTTTCATTCATGTGATCACAGTAATGTATACTAAAACCCCTTTGTTTATAAAGTATTCCAGTGTGCAGATAATATGATATTGTATGGGGCCCAGGAATGTGCATTGATTATCTTTTCTATGTTTGTATAAATGTTTTGACCAGACCAGTAGCACTTCCACTAAATGTAGTTGTAAATTAGCCTAATTGGAGTGCTTCCACTATAGAAATTGGCCATAGACAGACATGTTAGATAATAAAGAGATAGATAAACTGACCGGGAGATTAAAGATATCTGATTTACATACTGACTAATATGATAATCCGCAAAGAAGTTGGAGGAGCACACTACTACGTTTTCAGTGTTATTTCAGCAAAATGCAAACATACAACGTTTCGGGGGATACAAATTCCCCTTCCTCAGATGTATTAGTGAAGACTCCTAGACTTACTGGAGTCTCTGGACTCGGATTGAAGTGAACGTGGATGGTACCACTCTGCACAACAACAAGTAAGCAGGTGCCAGGGCAGCAGTCACACGACTCAGACGACAGGCAGTCTGAATTAGCCAGGACAACACCGCAGACAGAACCAGTCTCCAGAGCAGCAGTTCTTCTACTTGGACTTCCACCCACACATTCACCATCTCCACGTGACGCAGCAGAAGGCAGCCAATCTTGACCGTACAGGGTATGGATTCTTATATGGACATACAGGCTACAGCACAGACACAAACCCCTCCCCCAGCAGTGCGGGTAAAATAAAATGGGACAAAAGGGATAAAAATGGACCCGGCTGGCTGATTAACAAGACCCCGTCCCCCTTATACCCCAGCAGTCACGGGGTTGGTGGGGGTGAGTAGTTATACCACTGCTGACCGGAGATTAAAAGATATATCTGATTTACATACTGACTATGAATCATCACATCACTATTTTGTGGTTCTATTATTAAACACTTTGATATATTTTAGGATTAATATAACCAGAGATTCCTTTTAAACAAGTAGCACAGAACGATCAGTTGACTTTTCCTCTGCGACTGCAAGTCTCTCACCAATAGCAGAGTGTGCTGGCAGACAGACAAATATTATTTCCATTCCAAGAGACACGATCATAGTAAGAGGTCAGGGGGAGGGCATATTATAATATCTAGTTTGAGTGACGGGTCTTTACCTGACATGCTGTTTTTCAAACAAATATTTCTCAGACATCTACAGGTCGGGTTTTTAAATATAAAAAAAAATATAAAAAAAGTTGTTTGAAAGTAGTGGAGTGAAATTTTTTTCAGAAAATGTTCGTACTTATGAAAGAAACTTCAACCAAGAACATACAAAGTATGAAAAAATGAATTAGTGGCACCTTCTACATGGTGATATTTTGTGGCTAACTGGACTCTTCAAGTTTTAATAATTACCGGCATGTTTTTTTGCCAAATTTAACGCTGCAACTCAACGATAACGTGATAACAATTTTCATGATATGTGATAACAAGACTTCTTGTCCTTTTTGCCATTTCAGAATTAATTTAATAGATATTTTGACCAAAATAAGCAGGAAAAGCATGACAAAAGTCACCTCTACAAGAATTTTTAGCAATCTCATATATATATATATATATATATATATATATAACATACATCATACAATACAAGAAATTGTGGAGTATAACAGTTACATAGTAACATAGTATTGGAGGTTGTATAAAGACATATGTCCATCTAGTCCAACCTTTATACCCTACCCATAATGTCTGTATAACAGTTACATAGTACTGGAGGTTGTATAAAGACATACGTCCATCTAGTCCAACCTTTATACCCTACCCATAATGTCTGTATAACAGTTACACAGTAACATAGTATTGGAGGTTGTATAAAGACATGGGTAGGGTATAAAGGTTGGACTAGATCAGTTATTCAGTGTACAAGTCACATTGTAACCCATTGAATTGTATTTAACATTAATATCTGTTATATAACATGAAGTGATGGGTGGACTGGTAGTTGTTCTCTATATAATATTGTACAGCAACACAACAGGTAATTAGCACTGATTAGGTCTGCTCACGGTGGAATCCAATTAAGACAGGTAATTAGCAATGATTAGGACCAATACAGGTGAATCCAATTAAGACAGGTAATTAGCACTGATTAGGACCAATACAGGTGAATCCAATTAAGACAGGTAATTAGCACTGATTAGGTTTGCTCACGGTGAATCCAATTAAGACAGGTAATTAGCAACTGATTAGGTCTGCTCACAGTGAATCCAATTAAGACAGGTAATTAGCAATGATTAGGTTTGCTCACGGTGAATCCAATTAAGACAGGTAATTAGCACTGATTAGGTTGCTCACGGGTGAATCCAATTAGACAGGTAATTAGCACTGATTAGGTCTGCTCACGGGGAATCCAATTAGACAGGTAATTAGCACTGATTAGGTCTGCTCACGGGTGATCCAATTAGACAGGTAATTAGCACTGATTAGGTCTGCTCATGGTGAATCCAATTAAGACAGGTAATTAGCACTATTAGGTCTGCTCAGGTGAATCCAATTAAGACGGTATAGCACTGATTAGGTCGCTCACGGTGAATCCAATTAAGACAGGTAATTAGCATGATTAGGTCTGCTCAAGGGTGATCCCATTAAGACAGGTAATTAGCACTGATTAGGTTGCTCACGGGTGAATCCAATTAAGCAGGTAATTAGCACTGATTAGGTCGCTCACTGGTGAATCCAATTAAGACAGGTATTGAACTGATTAGGTCTGCTCATGGTAATCCAATTAAGACAGGTAATTAGCACTGATTAGGTCTACTCACATGTGAATCCAATTAAGACAGGTAATTAGCACTGATAGGTCTCTCACAGGTTAATCCAATTAAGACGGTAATTAGCACTGATTAGGTCTACTCACAGGTTAATCCAATTAAGACAGGTAATTAGCACTGATTAGGTCTACTCACATGTGAATCCAATTAAGACAGGTAATTAGCACTGATTAGGTCTACTCACAGGTTAATCCAATTAAGACAGGTAATCAGCACTGATTAGGTCTACTCACATGTGAATCCAATTAAGACAGGTAATTAGCACTGATTAGGACCACTCAACTCTGTTACCACGTGACCACGAGAGGATACCCTTCCACTGCGTCTCTTTTCACTGTAGTGGTTCCCTCTACTCTCGTGTCTCTGTTACCACGTGAAGCCTGTCGCACCACGTCAAGGTAACCCCATCTCATATATATATAGGCAATATATATGAGATAGATAACAATGGATATATAATATATATATATATTTATATATATATATATATATTATATGTAGGCATGAGTGCCTACAGAAAGGGCTCTGCGGTACCACCTCTGTCCTGTGTCAGAGGTTTGTCACAACTGCTATAATGCATGTAACTAACAGTTACATAGAAATAGAATTGGAGGTTGTATAAATATACAAGTCCATGTAATATAGTAGCAACCAGAAAATCTCTGGATTAACAAACTCAGTATAAAATTATACCAGAATTCTCAATAATATATAGTATCCCCGTACTAACCAAAACTAAAGTATATGTATTAATACCAGTAATTTCAATATATATGTATCCCCGTACCAACCAGAACTACAGTTATGTATTACCAGTAATTCTCATTATTAATAGTATCCCTGTACCGACCAGAAATACAGTATATGTATTATACCAGTAATTCTCAATTTTATATAGTATCCTGTACCGACCAGAACTACAGTATATGTATTAAAACTAGTAATTCTCATTGTTATATAGTATCCCTGTAACAACTAAACACGTAGTATGTATTATACCAGTATATTCTCAATATATAGAATCCCGTACCCGACCAGAACACAGTATATGTATTAATACCAGTAATTCTCAATATTAAAGATCATGTACCAACCAGAATAACAAGTTCATTCATGTGATCACAGTAATGTATACTAAAACCCCTTTGTTTATAAAGTATTCCAGTGTGCAGATAATATGATATTGTATGGGGCCCAGGAATGTGCATTGATTATCTTTTCTATGTTTGTATAAATGTTTTGACCAGACCAGTAGCACTTCCACTAAATGTAGTTGTAAATTAGCCTAATTGGAGTGCTTCCACAATTCTTGTATTGTATGTATGTATGTATATATATATATATATATATATATATATATATATGAGATTGCTAAAAATTCTTGTAGAGGTGACTTTTTGTCATGCTTTCCTGCTTATTTTATGGTCAAAATATCTATTAAATTAATTCTGAAATGGCAAAAAAGGACAAGAAGTCTTGTTATCACATATCATGAAAATTGTTATCACGTTATCGTTGAGTTGCAGCGTTAAATTTGGCAAAAAAACATGCCGGTAATTATTAAAACTTGAAGCAGTCAGTTTAGCCACAAAATATCACCATGTAGAAGGTGCCACTAATTCATTTTTTCATACTTTGTATGTTCTTGGTTGAAGTTTCTTTCATAAGTACGAACATTTTCTGAAAAAAATTTCACTCCACTACTTCAAAACCTTTTTTATATTTTTTTTTATATTTAAAACCCGACCTGTAGATTCTGAGAAATATTTGTTTGAAATAACAGCATGTTCAGGTAAAGACCCGTCACTCAAACTAGATATTATAATATGCCCCTCCCCCTGACCTCTTACTATGATCTGTCTCTTGGAATGGAAATAATATTTGTCTGTCTGCCAGCACACTCTGCTATTGGTGAGAGACTTGCAGTCAGCAGAGGAAAAGTCAACTGATCGTTCTGTGCTACTTGTTTAAAAGGAATCTCTGGTTTTATCTATTAATCCTAAAATATATCAAAGTGTTTAATAATAGAACCACAAAATAGTGATGTGATGATCATATTAGTCAGTATGTAAATCAGTATATCTTTTAATCTCCCGGTCAGCAGTGGTATAACTACTACCCCCACCAACCCCGTGACTGCTGGGGGTATAAGGGGGACCGGGTCTTGTTAATCAGCCAGCCGGGTCCATTTTTATCCCTTTTGTCTCCATTTTATTTTACCCGCACTGCTGGGGGAGGGGTTGTGTCTGTGCTGTAGCCTGTATGTCCATAAGAATCCATACTTCCTGTACCGGTCAAGATTGGCTGCCTTCTGCTGCTCACGTGAGATGGTGAATGTGGTGGGTGGAAGTCCAAGTAGAAGAACTGCTGCTCTGGAGACTGGTTCTGTCTGCGGTGTGTCCTGGCTAATTCAGACTGCCTGTCGTCTGAGTCAGTGTGACTGCTGCCCCTGGCACCTGCTTACTTGTTGTTGTGCAGTGTGTACCATCCACGTTCACTTCAATCCGAGTCCAGAGACTCCAGTAAGTCTAGGAGTCTTCTACTAATACATCTGAGGAAGGGGAATTTGTATCCCCCGAAACGTTGTATGTTTGCATTTTGCTGATGGCCATAGACAGACATGTTAGATAAATAAAGAGATAGATAAACTGACCGGGAGATTAAAAGATATCTGATTTACATACTGACTAATATGATAATCGCAAAGAAGTTGGAGGAGCACACTACTACGTTTCAGTGTTCAGACCAGCTATGGATTATTATGGACATTACAGGCTACAGCACAGACACAACCCCTCCCCCAGCAGTGCGGGGGGTAAAATAAAAGGAGACAAAAGGGATAAAAATGGACCCGGCTGGCTGATTAACAAGACCCGGTCCCCCTTATACCCCAGCAGTCACGGGTGGTGGTGGGGGTGGTAGTGTTATACCACTGCTGACCGGGAGATTAAAGATATACTGATTTACATACTGACTAATATGAATCATCATCACTATTTTGTGGTTCTATTATTAAACACTTTGATATATTTTGGATTAATAGATAAAACCAGAGATTCCTTTTAAACAAGTAGCACAGAACGATCAGTTGACTTTTCCTCTGCTGACTGCAAGTCTCTCACCAATAGCAGAGTGTGCTGGCAGACAGACAAATATTTTCCATTCCAAGAGACAGATCATAGTAAGAGGTCAGGGGAGGGGCATATTATAATATCTAGTTTGAGTGACGGGTCTTTACCTGAACATGCTGTTATTTCAAACAATATTTCTCAGATCTACAGGTCGGGTTTAAATATAAAAAAAAATATAAAAAAAGGTTTTGAAGTAGTGGAGTGAAATTTTTTCAGAAAATGTTCGTACTTAGAAAGAAACTTCAACCAAGAACATACAAAGTATGAAAAATGAATTAGTGGCACCTTCTACATGGTGATATTTTGTGGCTAACTGACTGCTTCAAGTTTTAATATTACCGGCATGTTTTTTTGCCAAATTTAACGCTGCAACTCAACGATAACGTGATAACAATTTTCATGATATGTGATAACAAGAATTCTGTCCTTTTTTGCCATTTCAGAATTAATTTAATAGATATTTTGACCATAAAATAAGCAGGAAAGCATGACAAAAAGTCACCTCTACAAGAATTTTTAGCAATCTCATATATATATATATATATATATTTAATATATACATACATACATACAACAAGAATTGTGGAAGCACTCCAATTAGGCTAATTTAAAACTACATTTAGTGGAAGTGCTACTGGTCTGGTCAAAACATTTATACAAACATAGAAAAGATAATCAATGCACATTCCTGGGCCCCATACAATATCATATTTCTGCACACTGGAATACTTTATAAACAAAGGGGTTTTAGGTATACATTACTGTGATCACATGAATGAAAAGCCTTCCGACCACGTCAAGGTAACCCCATCTCATATATATATAGGCATATATATATGAGATATATATACATATGTATATATAATATTATATATTATATATATATATTATATATATATTATATAGTAGGCATGAGTGCCTACAGAAAGGGCTCTGCGGTACCACCTCTGTTACCTGTGTCATAGGTTTGTCACAACTGGATAATGATGTCTAACAGTTACATAGAAATAGAATTGGAGGTTGTATAAATATACAAGTCCATGTAATATGAATAGTAGCAACCAACATATCTCATCGGACCAGAACTCACATATATAAAATTATACAGTATTCTCAATAATATATAGTATCCCCGTATAAACCAAACTACAGTTATGTATTAATACCAGTAATTTCAATTATATACAGTATCCCCGTACCAACCAGAACACAGTATATGTATTAATACCAGTAATTCTCATTATTATATAGTATCCCTGTACCGACCAGAACTACAGTATATGTATTAATACAGTAATTCTCAATTTTTATATAGATACCTGTACCGACCAGAACTACAGTATATGTATTAAAAAACTAGTAATTCTCATTGTTATATAGTATCCCTGTAACAACTAAAACTACAGTTACTGTATGTATTTGATACCAGTAATTCTCAATATTATAGAATCCCTGTACCGACCAGAACTACAGTATATGTATTAATACCAGTAATTCTCAATATTAATAGTAATCCTGTACCAACCAGAACTACAGTATATGTATTAATACCAGTATTTCAATATTATATAGTACTTGTACCAACCAGAACTACCGTATTGTATTAATACCAGTAATTCTCATATTATGATAGTACATGTACCAACCAGAACTACCGTATATGTATTAAACCAGTAATTCCAATATATATTAGTATCCCCGTACCACCAGAAACTACAGTATATGTTTATTAATACCAGTATTCTCATTATTATACAGTATCCCGTACCAACAAGAACTAAGTAATGTATTAATACCAGAAATTCTCAATTATTATACAGTATCCCAGTACCAACCAGAACTACAGTATATGTATTAATACAGAAATTCTCAATATTATAGTATCCCCGTACCAACAGAAACTACAGTATATGTATTAATACCAGAAGAAATATCAATCATTATACAGTATCCCCATACCACCAGAAACTACAGTATATGTATTAATACCAAAATTCTCATTATATAGATCCCCATACCAACCAGAACTACAGTATATGATTAATACCAGAAATTCTCATATTTATTAGTATCCCCGTACCAACCAGAAATACAGTATATGTATTATTACCATAATTCTCAATATTATATAGTCTCCCCGTACCAACCAGAACTACAGTATATGTATTAATACCAGAAATTCTCAATATATATAGTATCCCTTGTACCAACCAGAACTAAGCATATGTATTAATACCAGAATTCTCAATAATATAGATGCCCTGTACCAACCAGAACTACAGCATATGTATTAATACCAGTAATTCTCAATATTATATAGTACATGTACCAACCAGAACTACCGTATAATGTATTAATACCAGTAATTCTCAATTATATAGTATACCCCGTACAACCAGAACTAAGTATATGTATAATACCAGTAATTCTCATTATTATACAGTATCCCCGTACCAACAAGAACTAAAGTATATGTATTAATACAGTAATTCTCAATATTTATACAGTATCCCCGTACAACCAGAACTACAGTATAGTATTAATACCAGAAATTCCTAATATTATAGAGATCCAACGACCAACCAGCAGAACTACGTATATGTATTAATACCAGAAAGAATTCTCATTATACAGTATCCCCGTACCAACCAGAACTACAGTATATGTATTAATACCACAAATTATCAATATTATACAGTATCCCCGTACCAACCAGAACTACAGTATATGTATTAATACCAGAAATTATCAATATTATATAGTATCCCCGTACCAACCAGAACTACGATATGTATTAATACCAGTAATTTCGATATTATATAGTATCCCTGTATTCACAGAACTACAGTATATGTATTAATACCGAAATTCTCAATATTATATAGTATCCCCGTACCAACCCAGAAATACAGTATATGATAATACCAGAAATTCCTCAATTACATAGTATCCCCGTACCAATCAGAACTACAGTATATATATGTTATTAATAACAAGCAATTCTCAATATTACATAGTTCCCTACCCACCACAGAACTACAGATATGATTTAATACCATTAATTCTCAATATTATATAGTATCCCCGTACCAACCAGAACTACAGTATATGTATTAATACCATTAATTCTCAATATTATACAGTATCCCCGTACCACCGAAACTACAGTATATGTATTAATACCAGAAATTCTCATTATATAGTATCCCGCTACCAACCAGAACTACAGTATATGATTAATACCAGTAATTTTCAATATTATATAGTATCACCGTACAACCAGAACTACAGTATATGTATTATTACCAGTAATTCTCAATATTACATAGTATCCCGTACCAACCAGAACTACAGATATGTATTAATAACAGAAATTCTCATATTATATATAGTCCCGACCAACCCAGAACTACAGTATATGTATTAATACCAGTAATTCTCTATATTAATAGATCCCTGTACCAACACAGAACTACAGTATATGTATAATACCAGTAATTCTCAATATTATATAGTATCCCTGTACCACAAGAACTACAGTATATGTATTAATACAGTCATTCTCAATATTAATTAGAAACTTATTCAGCCCACTGTTAAAGCTATTCAGTGAACTTGCCATTACCACATCTGCTGGAACTGTTTCATGGTTCTCACTTTTCGTCTTAAAGGATGTCCACGTATCTTCTGATATGACCTATTGTCAGCACTGATCTCAAATTTACTTCCTGCTAGAGTGAACTGGTGGTAAACTGAACACCGCCTTACTATAGTATATGTTAATAGATCAAAGAGATCCATTCACTAATGAAAAAATGTTCTAAGTCATTGCTATTGAATGACTAATAAAAAGATTTAAAGGCACAGATTGATATTTGAAAATCAGTTCTGATCACCTAAGTATTGATCTTTGCTAATGAAGAAAAAAATCTCTTTGTAAAAAGTGAATTTTTTCTCCATTATTTGATCGTATTTTGACTTGGAAAATGGAAATTTATGTATTTATTTTGAAAGATTCTTGTTCTATTACTTCTAATTCATCTCTTTTATTTTCTCTTTGACGATTCCTGTATAGATTTCCTCCCACACTTTTCTAACCAGAGACAGAAAATTTGCTAAAGGACTACAGGAGAAAATGTGTTATATCTAGCCATTTAATATTATCTAATCTATCTGTGTTTCTCATTGTATCTGTGAAATTCTGAATTATTGTGTTTACACTTTAATGAATATGTCATAGCAAAATCAACACCTGCCTCTTTATTGGATTCCCCTGTGAGCGGTCCTAATCAGTGCTAATTACCTGTCTTAATGGATTCACTGTGAGTAGACCTAATCAGTGCTGATTAACTGTCTTAATTGTATTCACCTGTAAGTCGAACCTAATCAGTGCTGATTAACTGTCTAATTGTATTCACCTGTGAGTAACCCTAATCAGTGTTAATTAACCTGTCTTAATTGGATCACCGTGAGAGACCTAACAGTGCTATTCTGTTAATGGATCACACTGAGCAGACCTAATCAGTGCTAATACCTGTCTTAATTGGATTCACCCGTGAGAGACCTAATCAGTGCTGATTACCTGTCTTAATGGATTCACCGTGAGTAGAACCTAATCAGTGCGAATTACCTGTCTTAATTGGATTGCACCATACATGAGCAGACCTAATCAGTGCTGATTACCTGTCTTCAATTGGATTCACCTGTGAGTAGACCTAATCAGTGAATTTACCTGTCTTAATTGGATTACCCGTGAGTAGACCTAATCAGTGCTGATTACCTGTGTTAATTGGATTCCTGTGAGTAGACCTAATCAGTGCTGATTAACTGTCTTAATTGGATTCACCCGTGAGTAGACCTAATCAGTGCTATACCTGTCTTAATGGATTCACCCGTGAGTAGACCCTAATCAGATGCTAATTACCTGTCTTAATTGGATTCACCCATGAGCGACCTAATCAGTGCTATTACCTGTCTTAATTGGATTCACCGTGAGTAGACCTAATCAGGATAATTACCTGTCTTAATTGGATTCACCCGTGAGCAGACCTAATCAGTGCTAATTACCTGTCTTAATTGGATTCACCCGTGATAGACCTAATCAGTAATTAATACCTGTCTTAATTGGATTCACCCGTGAGCAGACCTAATCAGTGCTAATTACCTGTCTTAATTGGATCACCCGTGAGCAGACCTAATCAGTGCTAATTACCTGTCTTAATTGGATTCACCTGTGAGTAGACCAATCAGTGCTAATTACTGTGTCTTAATTGGATTCACCTGTGAGTTAGACCTATCAGTGCTAATACCTGTCTTAATTGGATTTCACCTGTGAGTGACACTAATCAGTGCTAATTACCGTCTTAATTGGATTCACCTGTGAGTAGACCTAATCAGTGCTAATTACCTGTCTTATTGGATCCCTGTGAGTAGACCTAATCAGTGCTGATCCTGTCTTAATTGGATTCACCTGTGAGTAGACCTAATCAGTGCTGATTACACCTGTCTGTATTGGATTCACTGTGAGTAGACCTAATCAGTGGTAATTACCTGCCTTAATTGGATTCACCTGTGAGCAGACCTAATCAGTGCTAATTACCTGTCTTAATTGGATTCACCTGTGAGTAGACCTAATCAGTGCTGATTACCTGTCTTAATTGGATTCACCTGTGAGTAGACCTAATCAGTGCTGATTACCTGTCTTAATTGGATTCACCTGTGAGTAGACCTAATCAGTGCTAATTACTGTCTTAATTGGATTCACCCGTGAGCAGACCTCTCAGTGCTAATTACCTGTCTTAATTGAAATCACATGTGAGTAGACCTAATCAGGTCATTACCTGTCCTTATAATTGGATTCACCTGTGAGCAGAACCTAATCAGTGCTAATTACGTCTTAATGGGATTCACCTGTGAGTAGACCTAATCAGTGCTGATTACCTGTCTTAATTGGATTCACTGTGAGTAGACCTAATCAGTGTGATTACCAGCTAATTGGGATTCAACCCGTGAGAGACCTAATCAGTGCTAATTACCTGTCTTAATTGGACTTCACCCGTGAGCAAGCTAATTCAGTGACTAATTATCTTTCTAATTGGATTCACATGTGAGTAGACCTATCAGTGCTAATACCTGTCTTAATTGGATTCACCCGTAGCCAGAACCTAATCAGTGCTAATACCTGTCTTAATTGATTCACAGTGAGTAGACCTAATCAGTGCTGATTACCTGTCTTATTGGATTCACCCGTGAGTAGACCTATCAGTGCTAATTACCTGTCTTAATTGGATTCACCCGTGAGCAGACCTAATCAGTGCTAATTACCCGTCTTAATTGGATTCACCTGTGAGTAGACCTAATCAGTGCTGATTACCTGTCTTAATTGGATTCACCCGTGAGTAGACCTAATCAGTGCTAATTACCTGTCTTAATTGGATTAGTCACCCGTGAGCAGACCTAATCAGTCAATTTACCTGTCTTAATTGGATTCACATGTGAGTAGACCTAATCAGTGCTGATTACCTGTCTTAATTGGATTCACCTGTGAGTAGACCTAATCAGTGCTGATTAACTGTCTTAATTGTATTCACCTGTGAGTAGACCTAATCAGTGCTAATTACCTGTCTTAATTGGATTCACCTGTGAGTAGATCTTATCAGTGCTAATTACCTGTCTTAATTGGATTCACCTGTGAGTAGACCTAATCAGTGCTGATTACCTGTCTTAATTGTATTCACCTGTGAGTAGACCTAATCAGTGCTAATTACCTGTCTTAATTGGATTCACCTGTGAGTAGACCTAATCAGTGCTAATTACCTGTCTTAATTGGATTCACCTGTGAGTAGACCTAATCAGTGCTAATTACCTGTCTTAATTGGATTCACCGGAGTGACCTAATCAGTGTAATTACCTGTCTTAATTGGATTCACCTGTGAGTAGACACTATCAGTGCTATTACCTGTCTTAATTGGATTCACATGTCAGTAAACTAATCAGTGCTAATTACCCGTCGTTAATTGGAATTCACCTGTGAGTAGACCTAATCAGTGCTGAATTAACCTCTTAATTGGCTTCTGTGAAGTAGACCTAATCAGTGCTAATTACTGTCTTAATTGATACCTGGGGGCAGTCCTAATCAGTGCTAATTACTTGTCTTAATTGGATTTACATGTGAGTAGACAATCAGTGCTAATTACCTGTCTTAATTGGATTCCACATGTGAGTAGACCTAACATGCTAATTACCTGTCTTAATTGGATTACACCTGGGGGCAGTCCTAATCAGTTCTAATACTTGCTTAATTGGATTCCCTGTGAGTAGACCTAATCAGTGCTAATTACCTGTCTTAATGGATTCACATTGGAGTAGACTAATCAGTGCTGATTACCTGTCTTAATTGGATTCCCTGTGAGTAGACTAATCATGCTTAATTACCTGTCTTAATTGGATTCACCCGTGAGTAGACCTAATCAGTGGACTAATTACCTGTCTTAATTGGATTCACATGTGAGTAGACCTAATCATGTGCTAATTACCTGTCTTAATTGGATTCAACATGTGAGTAGGACTAATCAGTGCTAATTACGTCTAATTGGATTCACCCGTGAGTAGACCTAATCAGTGCTAATTACCTGTCTTAATTGGATTCACATGTGAGTAGACCTAATCAGTGCTAAGACCTGTCTTAATTGGATTACCATGTGAGTAGACCAATCCAGTGCTATTACGTTTAATTGGATTCACCTGTGAGTAGACCTAATCTGTGCTAATTACCGGTCTAATTGGATTCCCATGTGAGTAGAACCTAATCAGTGCTAATTACCTGTCTTAATTGGATTACTGGGGCAGACTAATCAGTGCTATTACTTGTCTTAATGGATTCCCCTGTGAGTAGACCTAATCAGTGCTAATTAACTTGTCTTAATGGATTCCCCTGTGAGTAGACCTAATCAGTGCTAATTACCTGTCTTAATTGGATTTAACATGTGAGTAGACCTAATCAGTGCTAATTACCTGTCTTAATGGATTAACCTGGGGCAGACCTAATCAGTGCTAATTACTTGTCTTAATTGGATCACTGTGAGTAGACCTATCAGTGCTAATTACCGGTCTTAATTTGATTCACCTGTGAGTAGACCTAATAGTGCTAATTACTGTCTTAATTGGATTCACCTGTGAGTAGACCTAATCAGTTGCTAATTACCTGTCTTAATTGGATTAACTGGGGCAGACCTAATCAGTGCTAAGTTACTGTCTAATTTGGATTCACCTGGAGTAGATCTAATCAGTGCTAATTTACTGTGTCTTAATTGGATTCCCTGTGAGTAGACCTAATCAGTGCTAATTACTTGTCTTAATTGGATTCCCTGTGAGTGACCTAATCAGTGCTGAATTACCTGTCTTAATGGATTTACATGTGAGTAGACCTAACAGTGCTAATTACCGTTTAATTGGATTAACGTGGGGGCAGCCTAATCAGTTGCTAATTAATTGTCTTAATGGATTCCCCTGTGAGTAGACCTAATCCAGTGCTAATTACCTGTCTTAATTGGATTCCCATGTGCAGTAGACCTAATCAGTGCTAATTACCGTCTTAATTTGATCACTGAGTAGACCTAATCAGTGCTATTACCTGGTCTTAATTGGATTCACAGTGAGTAGACCTAATCAGTGCTATACCTTCTTAATTGATTAACCCTGGGGGCAGACCTAATCAGTGAATTACTTGTCTTAATTGGATTCCCCTGTGAGTGACCTAATCAGTGCTAATTACCGGTCTTAATTTGATTCACCTGTGAGTGAGACCTAATCGTGCTAATTACCTGTCTTAATGATTCACCCGTGAGTAGATCTCTCAGTGCTAATTACTTTCTTTTGATTGGATTCCCTGTGAGTAGACCTAATCAGGGCTTAATTACCCTGTCTCTTAATGGATTCACCTGTGAGTAGACCTAATCAGTGCTGATTACCTGTTCTTAATTGGATTCACCTGTGAGTAGACCTAATCAGTGCTATTACCTGTCTTAATTGGATTCACCCGTGGAGTAGACCTAATCAGTGCTAATTACCTGTCTTAATTGGATTCACATGTGAGTAGACCCTAATAGTGCTAATATTACCGTTTAATTGGATTCACATGTGAGTAGAACCTAATCAGTGCTAATTACCGGTCTTAATTGGATTCACCGTGATGAGACCTAATCAGTGCTAATACCTGTTTAATTGGATTCACATGTGAGTAGACCTAATCAGTGCTAATACCTGTCTTAATTGGATTCCACATGTGAGTAGTACCTAATCAGTGCTAATTATACGGTCTTAATTGGATACCTGTGAGTAGACCTAATCTGTGCTAATTACCGGTCTTAATTGGATTCACTGTGAGTAGACCTAACAGTGCTAATTACCTGTCTTAATTGGATTAACCTGGGGGCAGCCTAATCAGTGCTAATTACCTGTCTTAATGGTGGATACCTGTGAGTAGATCTAATCAGTGCGCTAATTATTGTCTTAATTGGAATTCCCCTGTGAGTAGAAACCTAATCAGTGCTAATACTTGTCTTTAATTGGATTCCCCTGTGAGTAGAACCTAATCAGTGCTAATTACCTGTCTTAATTGGATTTACATGTGAGTAGACCTAATCAGTGCTAATTACCTGTCTTAATTGGATTAACCGGGGGCAGACCTAATCAGTGCTAATTACTTGTCTTAATTGGGATTTCCCCTGTGAGTAGACCTAATCAGTGCTAATACCTGTCTTAATTGGATTCACCTGTGAGTAGACCTAATCAGTTGCTGATAGGTGACCCGGGGGTCCCTGATGTGAATGATAATAGGTTTATTATTCACCTGAAGAGGGGGTTTATTCCCCCGAAAACGTTGTGACGTGTGAGTGTGGATCACAATAAAATTGTTATAATTCTTGGAGTGCGACCCTCTTTGCCTTTTTCCTATAAAGCTACTGGTTCCAAGGGAAAGAACCCACAGGCGTCTGCACAACAGTTGGACAGAGTGCACCTCCACCATGGTTTATCTATTTTGCAGTGGAAGGGTATCCTCTCGTGGTCACGTGGTAACAGAGACAGAGAGTAGAGGAACCACTAACAGTGAAAGAGACGCACGTGGAAGGGTATCCTCTCGTGGTCACGTGGTAAACAGAGACACGAAGAAGAGGAACAACTACAGTGAAAAGAGATGCAGTGGAAGGTATCCTCTCGTGGTACGTGTAACAAGGACACGTGGTAACAGGAGACAACGAGAGTAGAGGGAACCACTACAGTGAAAAGAGATGCAGTGGAAGGTGTATCCTCTCGTGGTCACGTGGTAAACAGAGGACACGTCGAGACACGAGAGTAGAGGGAACCACTACAGTGAAAAGAGACGCAGTGGAGGTATCCTCTCGTGGTCACGTGGTAAAGAGGACACATGGTAAACAGAGAGCGAGAGTAGATGGGAACAACTAATGAAACAGAAAGAGAACGCAGTGGAAGGGTTATCCTCTCGTGGTCAGTGGTAACAGAGGACACGTGTAACAGAGACACGAGAGTAGAGGGAACCACCTACAAGGAAAAGAGATGCTGCAGTGGAAGGGGTATCCTCTCGTGGTCACGGTGGTAACAGAGGGACAGCTGGAACAGAGAACGAGATAGAGGGAACCATACGAGAAAAGAGACGCGTTGGAAGGGTATCACTCTCGTTGGTACGTGGTAACAGAGGAGCAACTGGTACAGAACGCCGAGAGTAAGGGAAAACAAACAACTTACAGTGCAAAGAGAACACGCTGAAGGGTATCCTCATCGTGGTCACGGGGTGGGTAACAGAGGACACGTGGTAACAGAGACCGAGGGAAGAACAGAGAGTAGCTCTCAACTTGAGTGAAACAGACTGACTTGGAGGAAGATGTACGGTGCTTGGCCAGCACCATTTGGAATGTACAAAAACAAACAACATTACAGGACTACACAGATAAGGGAGATTTCTCAGTTGAAAATGGGGAACACTCATCAGCAGAGAAAACGGGGAGGGAAAGAGAGGGGGAGTGAGTGACCCTAATGGCAATCAACTCCCGCAGAGATAATGGCCCGTAAGTTATGGGGATATGGACTATATCTGCCCCCTTCAAGAGAATGGTAGTGAAATGACCAGGCTGGCGAGAGAAGGAAACTTGGATTGGTACCTCCTTCCACCACAGGGAAACTTTAGGTGTAACATATGTGCAGTCAGATCATAATTACAGCAAGATAGGACGTAATAACAACAAACTAATTAAAATACAACAAGAAAAACGTAAAATAAAAACAGTAATAAACAAACACCTTTGGACACTAGAGAGTACACAACGGCACACTACTTCCTGTACCGGTCAAGATTGGCTGCCTTCTGCTGCTCACGTGAGATGGTGAATGTGGTGGGTGGAAGTCCAAGTAGAAGAACTGCTGCTCTGGAGACTGGTTCTGTCTGCGGTGTGTCCTGGCTAATTCAGACTGCCTGTCGTCTGAGTCAGTGTGACTGCTGCCCCTGGCACCTGCTTACTTGTTGTTGTGCAGTGTGTACCATCCACGTTCACTTCAATCCGAGTCCAGAGACTCCAGTAAGTCTAGGAGTCTTCTACTAATACATCTGAGGAAGGGGAATTTGTATCCCCCGAAACGTTGTATGTTTGCATTTTGCTGAAATAAACACTGAAAACGTAGTAGTGTGCTCCTCCAACTTCTTTGCGATTATCATATTAGTCAGTATGTAAATCAGTATATCTTTTAATCTCCAAGTAATTTCTACTCCATGTTTTCAGGGTAACGATATGTAATTTTTTATTATGTAATTATATTGTAACGATATGTAATTATTCAATGTTTTTCATTTTTTCATTGTATATAACAATGCAATGTTCTAAATTACTGTATATATAGGGATATTTTTTTGTCATGCTTTACTGGATATTATATGGTCAAAATATCCATTAAATTAATTCTGAAATGGCAAAAAAGTGTCTAGAAGTCTTTCTGCTATATATTGTGGAAATTGATATTGCAGCACTGTTGAGTTACAAAGTTACATTTGTTAAAAACATTCCGGTAGTTATGACAGTGCAAAACTTGTTCAGAAGCAGTAGGTTTAGCACAAAATATCCCATGTAGAAGGTTCCAACAATGTTTTCATACTGTGTATTTTTGGTTGAAGTTTCATTTATAATTATTTAAAGGTTTTCTTTGCTTAAAAAAAAATAGAATTTCAGATTTAAAACCCGACCTGTAGATTCTGAGAAATATTTGTTTGAAATAACAGCATGTTCAGGTAAAGACCCGTCACTCAAACTAGATATTATAATATGCCCCTCCCCCTGACCTCTTACTATGATCTGTCTCTTAGAATGGAAATAATATTTGTCTGTCTGCCAGCACACTGCTCATAGGTGAGAGACTTGCAGTCAGCAGAGGAAAAGTCAACTGATCGTTCTGTGCTACTTGTTTAAAAGGAATCTTCTGGTTTTATCTATTAATCCTAAAATATATCAAAGTGTTTAATAATAGAACCACAAAATAGTGATGTGATGATCATATTAGTCAGTATGTAAATCAGTATATCTTTTAATCTCCCGGTCAGTTTATCTATCTCTTTATTTATCTAACATGTCTGTCTATGGCCATTTCTAGATATAAGTGAGCTGGGTGAACAGCTAGGACATCATTTTAATGAGGAGGGCGCCATTCAAAGTTTTTTCTATTAAAAGCAGGGATCCTAATCAGCCATAGAGCAATAAGCTGTTACCAATCTACTTACCTGTAGCTTCTCTTTATACATACAATACGATCATCTTTCCTGAGTTTTCTACTCAATGCAAAGACTAATCCAATAGGGGGTTGGGTCAAGTTTCAGTTGGAAAGGGGGCACCAGAAGAGACTTGTTAAGGGCATCTGTCTAGATGATGATAGAAGTTGTACAATACGTCCACAGCAGCAGATAGCAAACAAAATCTCTCACATTCATCCACCAGCACCAACCTACCTCCCTGCCTGAGCTCAGACAACAACCATTGGTATCTGCAGACACTACACATTCCCATGTACTGGTAGTGTGAATGGACAGATACCTGTCAGCATCACTCAGGCAGAGAGGGAGAGGTGTAAGCTGGGTCTGCTAGACTCACAGTAAGTGCCTCTAGAGGTGCAATTGGTCAGTTAGTTAGTTATATTGTTGGAGTGAGTATAGTTACCCAATCACAATATTATTCATTCATATTCATATGTTAAACTTTTATCATTTGGAAGTTACTGAACTTTTACATTTCAGTTTTGTACCCAAATAACTGTTACAATGTATAAAGTACGTTACTCATTCTTTAATCTCTGTCCTTAATGTTCAATGATTGTATCTTCCAATGGTACTGTATGTGTTTATCATCTTTAATCAGTGTCCTACATTGGATAGGATTACATTATGGGGACTTGTCCTTCCAATAGGATTAAGCAGATCTTTATTTTCTATTGGCCATGAAATCCCTATTATCATTCTTATTTGTATTTTCTATTCAATATCGTTTTCTCAATCACAGTTTGTTCATGTTTTCACACTCACATTTTCTCCAGTTTTATGGCATTAATAACCCTTGTTTTCACCGTGAGGAAACATTATTGGCCTCTTTATAAATATAGCGCTAAATACTTCAAACTGGCAAAATAAAGCAAAGTGTTCCGGTAATGAATTGGCAAAAATAATGGTTAATTCTAAAAATGTCCCTTTATTTTTATTCTTCTAGAGAATCGATTCAGTAACCGGGAGAGTTTGTTCTCTAAAATGTCTATCAAGTCCGAACACCAGAACAATCAAGGTCCAGAATCCAATGGTTCCCCTAATACACTGGGTACAGCCAAGGAAATATTATACCCAAGAGATCAGATGGTCGGAGAGAATTCCCATCATTACACTGAGTGTGGGGAGAAATTCAACACAAAGATCCTTCAATCCTCTCATCAACAGACTGAGAAACCTTTCACTTGTACAGAATGTGGGAAAACATTTTCTAGGAAACATCCCCTTATATCTCACCAAACCATCCACACAGGGGTGAAACCTTTCACTTGTACAGAATGTGAGAAAACATTTTCTAGGAAACATCACCTTATATCTCATCAAACCATCCACACAGGGGTGAAAAACTTTTCATGTACAGAATGTAGGAAAAGATTTGCTTATAAAACAGTCCTTCTTTCACATCAGAGAATCCACATAGGAGAAACACGCTTTTCATGTACAGAATGTGGGAAAGAATTCTCTCACAATAGCTACCTTCAAAGACACCAGCGAATCCACACAAGAGAAAAAACATTTTCATGTACAGAATGTGGGAAAGAATTCTCTCTCAAGGGCAACCTTCAACAACACCAGCGAATCCACTCAGGGGAAAAACCCTTTTCATGTACAGAATGTGGGAAAGAATTCTCTAGCAACAGCTACCTTCAAAAACACCAGCGAATCCACACAGGGGAAAAACCCTTTTCATGTACAGAATGTGGGAAAGAATTCTCTCGCAACAGCTACCTTCAAAAACACCAGCGAATCCACACAGGGGAAAAACCCTTTTCATGTACAGAATGTGGGAAAGAATTCTCTAGAAACAGCTACCTTCAAAAACACCAGCGAATCCACACAGGGGAAAAACCCTTTTCATGTACAGAATGTGGAAAAGAATACTCTTGCAATAGCAACCTTCAAATACACCAGCGAATCCACACCGGGGAAAAACCCTTTTCATGTACAGAATGTGGGAAAGAATTCTCTAGCAACAGCATCCTTCAAATACACCAGAGAATCCACACAGGGGAAAAACCCTTTTCATGTACAGAATGTGGAAAAGAATACTCTTGCAATAGCAACCTTCAAATACACCAGCGAATCCCACACCCACCCCACCTGGGGAAAACCTCTTTTCTTCATGTACAGATGTGGGAAAGAATTCTCTACAAAAGCACTTCAAAACACCAGCGAATCCACCCAGGGGAAAAACCCTTTTCATGTACAGAATGTGGAAAGAATTCTCTCAAACGAACCTTCAAAACACCAGCGAATCCACACAGGGAAAAACCCTTTCATGTACAGAATGTGGGAAAGAATTCTCTCGCAAAGCACCTTCAAAAACACCAGCAATCCACACAGGAGAAAACCCTTTTCATGTACAGAATGTGGAAAGAATCTCTTACAAAGCAACCTTCAAAACACCAGCGAATCCACACGGGGAAAAACCCTTTTCATGTACAGAATGTGGGAAAGAATTCTCTACAAGAGCACCTTCAAAAACACCAGCGAATCCACACAGGGAAAAACCCTTTTCATGTACAGAATGTGGAAAGAATTCTCTCAAAGAACCTTCAAACCACCAGCGAATCCACACAGGGGAAAAACCCTTTTCATGTACAGAATGTGGGAAAGAATCTCTCAACAGCACCTTCAAAAACACCAGCGAACCACACAGGAAAAAAACCTTTTCATGTACAATGTGGGAAAGAATCTCTCAAAGCAACCTTCAATACACCAGCATCCACACGGGGAAAAACCCTTTTCATGTACAGAATGTGGGAAAGATTTCTCTAGAAAAAGCACCTTCAAAAACACCAGCGAATCCACACAGGGGAAAAACCCTTTTCATGTACAGATGTGGGAAAGAATTCTCTCAAACGAACCTTCAAAACACCAGCGAATCCACACAGGGGAAAACCCTTTTCATGTACAGAATGTGGGAAAGAATTCTCTCGAAAGCACCTTCAAAACAACCAGCGAATCCACACAGGGGAAAAACCCTTTTCATGTACAGAATGTGGGAAGAATTCTCTAAACGAACTTCAAACACACCAGCGAATCCACACAGGGGAAAAACCCTTTCATGTACAAGATGTGGAAAGAATTCTCTCACAGACACCTCAAACACCAGCGAATCACACAGGGGAAAACTTTCTTATTTGGTTTATGTGAGAAAACATTCCTCCGTCAGTGACACCGGACATAGCTAATCACCTGTTTTTTTGTTTACAGACAAATTTTCCATAAAACCAGTCTACCAATGTTTATCAGGTTTTGCTCAGGTTTTACACAATTTTGCAATTGGCTGAGCTATTTAACAAAGTGTAATTAGTGGTATATAATTATGTAATAGTAGCAACGTTAACTTTACGCTATCTTGTAACACAGAAAACTCTTAAAAGCTGGGAACACCTTAACGATTAAGCCCCGATAACCCGTCGTGGATTCCGACGGTATCAGGGCTTTAATCGTTACAGTGTGTACGTTTTCGTTTCCCGAACGAGCGCGTGGCCCGCACAAACGATCGGGTCGGCCGAACGCTCGTTCGGGAAAGGCCGAAAATTTCCATCGGCCCCACCGCGCTAGACCTCCCTATAGGAGTCTAGCTCGGCCGAGGAAACACACAGTCCCGAGCGTTCTCCCTATAGGGACTGTGTGTAGCAGCTTCTTTGAAAGATGGCAGACGAGGAATCTGCAGATCCTGTCTGTCATCTTTCAGACTCTGTACTGTGTGTACCTAGCTGAAGGCAGAGACACAGCTTCTCCTTTCTGAATCAGGATCCCAACAGTGATTTTCTGCTGGTTTTGGATCTCATAAAGGATCGTAACTTTCTAGTAATTCTAGTTCTGCATTTGGCATTCTACTGTATATACTCGGTATACACCGAGATACCCAATTTTACCTGAAAAAAACGAATACTAGTAATTGAATTCGAGTATAAGTTCGAGGGTATAATGTTAGCCACTAACTGCCTTCTGATCTGTATTGTTTTTTTGAGGCTTTGTTTGCCCTTTAAAAGGATCTCAGAATTTCCATCACGTAATCCCATACGAGTAATAGCCAAATCCAGTATGGGACTCCTGCATGGGAAATCCTGCCAGCCAACCTTTTAAAGGGCAAATAAGCCTAAAAGCAACAACTACAGATACTATCCTCCTTCTTATTCTGTATTTTTTTAGTTTCCCTTTAAAAGGACCCAGATTTTCCCATACAGTCATAGACCTACTGGACTTTTGGTATTACTGTATCAGAATTCTACTGTTCATTTAAAGTCAACTACATTCTTATTACTTGGCACTCCTGATGTTTAGAACTGACTGCAAAACTCCCAGCATGCTTGTTATTAGCTGGAGTTATAGTTTCCAAACATCTACCCCCGAACCCTCCCACCCAGTTCATGGTGCCTTCTGTGGGCCTCTCCTCTGTGTGCATCCGGTAACTTGGGGGCTTGTTCCACTTGGGGGCTTCCTATCCTGTCAGACTGTGATAGGGGCTTGTGCCTGTTGTGGCAGCCACCTGTTTATGTCGCATTGAAGTACATTACTAAGCCAGTCCGGCAGCCGTGGCGACGATTCCCTGTACTGGCATTCCAGCAGACGTCAGTAATTGCTGCTGGAAACGGTAAAGTAGGTACTGACTAAGTATAAACCGAGTTCAGGTTTCAGCGATTTACAGAAAAGAACTGGTTATCCCATCTCATTCTGCTTCCCTAGTCCTTTCCACACAGGAACAAATATTTCTTAAATGGTTTATACAAAATAATGTGATTAGTGATAAACGTCAGATCTATTTTATTTACCACTGAAAGAAACATTATAAGTACATTGGCAGTTGTCATTACATGAGATGACTACAACATCCTAACATGTACCATACAGTACTCTGTACTGTGGACAGATTTTAGTTCTGGGTCTGTTAATTAACTATATACATAAAACTTTATGTTTGATCAATATTTAATGAGGTTCTTGTCGTATTATTTTTAATTTCCCTGTACCATGTTGTAAAGGGAGCTAGAAAATAGAAAATAAGATAATAATGAGATAAAACAAGAGGTCAGGAAGGGGAGAAAAAGCGAGTACGAAGAGTGTCAGAAGGGAGAAGCCCACAGGAAGGGATCATATTGTTTCGTTCGGATATTATTATGTAACCAAGCTCCAGGGTTCCAGACTATATCATATTTATAAGGGAACTTTGTGGATATAGTATGTTTATAGACAGATATGTATTTTTCAGTTGTATCCATGTTAAGGTAGGAGGTCAGGACTTAGTTGTTTACAATTATGTATAACAGTAGTTAACAGTCATGCAGGGCACCACTCATAAGTAGATATACATCCTCTGCTTTTATAGGGAGGCAGTAGATAAGTTGTTTGGAGAGATATGTAAGTATTTCATTCCAGTAGGTAACAGTCACTGGGCACTGCCATGTAGGTGCCAGATAGATATACTCCCTCTGCTTTATAAGGTAGGGGCAGATAGATAAGTTGTTTGAGAGATATGTAAGTATTTCATTCCGTAGGTAACAGTCACTGGCACTCCATGTAAGGTGCCAGATAATATCTCCCTCTGCTTTATAAGGGAGGCAGATAGATAAGTTGTTTGAGAGATATGTAAGTATTTATTCCAGTAGGTAACAGTCACTGGGCCTCCATGTAAGGTGCCAGATAGATAACATCCCTCTGCTTTATAGGGAGGCAGATAGATAATTGTTTGAGAGATATGTAAGTATTTCTTAGTCCAGTAGGTAACAGTCACGGGCACTGCCATGTAAGGTGCCAGATAGATATACATCCCTCTGCTTTATAAGGGAGGCAGATAGATAGTTGTTTGAGAGATATGTAAGTATTTCATTCCAGTAGGTAACAGTCACTGGGCACTGCCATGTAAGGTGCCAGATAGATATACATCCCTCTGCTTTATAAGGAGGCAGATAGATAAGTTGTTTGAGATATTAGTATTTATTCCAGTAGGTACACGTCACTGGGCACTGCCATGTAAGGTGCCAGATAGATATACTCCCTCTGCTTTATAAGGGAGGCAGATAGATAAGTTGTTTGAGAGATATGTAAGTATTTCATTCCAGTAGGTAACAGTCACTGGGCACTGCCATGTAGGTGCCAGATGATATACATCCCTCTGCTTTATAAGGGAGGCAGATAGATAAGTTGTTTGAGAGATATGTAAGTATTTCATTCCAGTAGGTAACAGTCACTGGGCACGTGCCATGTAAAGGTGCCAGATAGATATACTTCCCTCTGCTTTAAGGGAGGCAGATAGTAAGTTGTTTGAGAGATATGTAAGTATTTCATTCCATTCACAGTAGTAACAGTCACTGGGCACTGCCATGTAAGGTGCCAGATAGATATACGTCCCTCTGCTTTAAAGGGAGGCATAGATAATTGTTTGAGAATATGTAGTATTTATTCCGTAGGTAACAGTCACTGGGCACTGCCATGTAAGTTGCCAATAGATAACTCCCTCTGCTTTATAAGGAGGCAGATAGATAAGTTGTTTGAGAGATATGTAAGTATTTCATTCCAGTAGGTAACAGTCACTGGGCACTGCCATGTAGGTGCCAGATAGTATATACATCCTCTGCTTTATAAGGGGGCAGATAGATATTTTGTTGAGAGATATGTAAGTATTTATTCCAGTAGGTACCAGTTTCCATGGGATAGTATTGAGATCACAGGAAGTATAGGGTTTTGAGTAATAATATGATGAACATGGGGATCGGATATGGTTTGGTTTTCAAGTCTCTGTTCTCTTTCTAGAGGGTATTAGGTTGATTTGGACAGGTTGAAGTGGAGCCCTGAATAGGTCCATAGACTGTTAAGGTATCTAGCATACTGTATATACTTGAGTATAAGCCAAGGCATCTATTTTTACCTAAAAAATTAGTAAAAACTATACTCGAGTTAGCGATGGGTAGAAATATGACCACTACTGCCTTCTGGAATTCTATATTGTTTTGTGGCTTAAGTTTGCCCCTTTAACAGGGACAGCAGATTCCCCATACATTAATCCCATACAGTAATGATCCAATCCTCCATCCCAATTCCTGGATCCGTGTTTGGAAACACAACTCCAGTCATGCTTTGTTGCTAGTTTTTTCCTAAACATGTTGGTAGCAAGGTTTTTCAATGAACTGTTTAATTAAATCTTACTCATCATTACAAATTCCTCCTCCTGACCCCCATATACTAAAGGGCCCCTGATCACCATATAAAAAGGGCCTCTGACTCCATATATAGGCATCACCTCCTAGTGGGCCCTCTGGACCTCCATATAAGTAAAGGGCCCTCTGACCTCCCATATAGTAAAGGCCCTCTGACCCCCATATAGTAAAGGTCACTCTGAACCTCATATAGTAAAGGCCCTGAACCTCTGAAAGCACTCCATATAGTAAGGGCCCTCTGACCCCCATATGTAAAGGGCCTCTGACCCCCTTAGTAAGGCACTCTGACCCCCGTAATAGTAAAGGGCACCTGACCCCATATAGTAAGACTGACCCATAAGCCCTCTGACTCCCATAATAGTAAAGGGCCCCTGACCCCCATTATAGTAAAGGGCACTCCTGATCCCATAGAAGCCTCACCATATTATAACGGGCCCTCGAGTGACCCCCATTAGTAAAGGGCACTCTGACCCATAGGTTAATGTCACCTGAAGTTTAGTTTCAAGCTGTCCTTTGCATTGAATAGCAGCGTTTTTTGCCCTAAGCGAGGAGACCCATCAGATTTTCAGCATCCAATGCAGTGACAGTGCTGAGTGAGTCCAGCAGCCTGACTACGGGACAGGAAGGATGTAAAGGCAGATCAGCTCCTGTAACTTTCTATGCAGATGAAGGATTTTTTAACACAGCACAACCTACTGGTTACTATCCTGCAAATTGCAGGCATTGGTTCTAAATTAGGACTTGGCCCGTGTATAGCCGAGGGTAGGTTTTTAGGCTAATTTTAAAGCATAATTCTCGACTTATAAGTAGTACTAAGTGAGATAGGGTGGCTCCAAGAATAAGACGAGTAGAACATTCAATCCAAGTCAGTTCAGTATATGGACAGATACAGACTTTTTTCACTAGTATTATGTCATTATCCTTCCAAAGGTATTAGCAATGGAACCAGTAATTTTCCTTTGTTTTCACTTGGTGCACGTATCAATTTAATATAAAATAACATGCACGAGGGGGGTAGGTGAAGCTGGTGAGTTTCATTTCACATCTGAGGCAAGAATGGAGGATGACTTAGAGTCTCTGATAAAACTCTGGTGCAAATGATAACATTCCCCACCAGGTACCATTATATAGAACAGCATTTGTTCCCCCTACTGGTTCTCTCGCAACAGCTACCTTCAAAAACACCAGCGAATCCACACAGGAGAAAAACCCTTTTCATGTACAGAATGTGGAAAAGAATACTCTTGCAATAGCAACCTTCAAATACACCAGCGAATCCACACCGGGGAAAATTGAGAGATATGTAAGTATTTCATTCCAGTAGGTAACAGTCACTGGGTACTGCCATGTAAGGTGCCAGATAGATATACTGATATGTAACAGTGGCTATATAGGAGATAGTAACCCAGGATATTATATGTAACAGGGTGGCTATATAGGAGATGTAACCCAGGATATTATATGTAACAGGGTGGCTATATAGGAGATAGTACCCAGGATATTATATGTAACAGGGTGGCTAAATAGGAGATAGTGCCCAGATATTATATGTAACAGGGTGGCTATATAGGGAGATAATACCCGGATATTATATGTAACAGGTGGCTATATATAGAGATGTACCCAGGATATTTATGTACCAGGGTGGTATATAGGATATAACCCAGGATATTATATGTAACAGGGTGGTATATAGGAGATAGTACCCAGGATATTATATGTAACAGGGTGGCTAATAGGAATATTACCCAGGATATTATATGTAACAGGGGCTATATAGGAGATGTACCCAGGATATTTATGTAACAGGGTGGCTATATAGGAGATGGTACCCAGGATATTATATGTAACAGGGTGGCTTATAGGTAGAGTACCCAGGATATTATATGTAACAGGGTGGCTATATAGGAGTGTACCCAGGATATTATATGTAACGGGTGGCTATATAGGAGATAGTACCCAGGATATTATATGTAACAGGGTGGCTATATAGGAGATAGTACCCAGGATATTATATAATATCCTGGGTACTATCTCCTATATAGCCTCCCTGTTACATATAATATCCTGGGTATTATCTCCTATATAACCACCCTGTTACATATAATATCCTGGGTATTATCTCCTATATAGCCCCCCTGTTACATATAATATCCTGGGCACCATCTCCTATATAGCCACCCTGTTACATATAATATCCTGGGTATTATCTCCTATATATCCACCCTGGTACATATAATATCCTGGGTATTATCTCCTATGTAGCCACCCTGTTATCGATTCTATTGCAATGAGAGTTGAACTAAATAACAGAAATGTATTGGGTAATATCTAGAGAGTCTAATAAACAAATTACATTCACTATTTATATTTTATTATAAGGAAAACTAACAAACAATTCATTACAAACTAATCCTATAAAATGTTTAAACATAAATATTATAAAGTGCCCATCAAACATAGTTACCCTGTTATATCGTGGGGATCCCTTGTGATCTGCTACGTCCAGGATTTCTCTACATTAGAGATCTCTGAAGGGTCTCCTGTCTTTCTTATTCATACACTAGGCCTTTCATTCACTAACATGAGGAGGATTTGGATTGGATGAAGATGTAACCGACCATAATAATTCTATATTTTGTTAAAATCCTATTGGATATTTACTGATCCCAATACATTCCCCCTGTCAGGAAAAGGTTTGGGAATTTTCACAAAGAAACTCATTTACAATGCAAGGAAATGGATTTGTCTGGAGCATCCACAGCAGGTGGTCTACTGATCCCCCTTACACAGACAAAGGCTAGAGAATATAGAAACAAATACTGTCCATCCCAAAGGAAGGGTGTGGTACCACCCCTGTGTGCTACAGTAAGTGTAACTAGAACCCATTGTCTTGTATCTGGACTGTCTCTTTACATTCCAATGACTTTCACTTCCAGATGTGACGTCTGGTTACAATGTAAATGAACAAGCCAAAGCCATGGACCAGGGACATGAAATATCTTATTAACTATAGAACTATACAAGTAAATCCCTCTAACTCATGTTACAATATTGTATTATTCCTGTAACAGATCAGTAGTCTGTAGACTGTAAATAAATACAATAGTGCTGATATTTCATGGAAACCAATCACGGGTCCTATTGAAGGCTACACAACTTTCCTAAATGACCAACATGTCCAATCTGTCTACATGTCAGGATCTCCATAATGGGGAAAGGGGAAACTCTCCATGGGAAAGAGACATTGTTACCACTGACGCTGCATCTCCATTGGGTGAAATGTTGGTCACAGTGAATATTTTCAGAACCTAATAGCCACATTACAGAACCTGTATATCCTTCTTCCAGAACCAGACCCTGGTAAACATCAGAGAGGATGGACTGGAGGGAAGAGAGAGTTCCACAGCCATGATCGTACATTGCTACGAACGTGTGATAGATTTATGGTTTTTATTGTAGTTTACATGAATATGAGTATATTAATGATTCTTAAACCGATCATTAAAGGCGCAGTACTGCTCGACCTCTGTGCACGGAGAAGGCACACAAGTTAAGCAGAAGGCAGCGGGGGTTAGAAGGCTGGTAAGAACATTTGGGAGATTTTTCTGTGATATAACCTGCGGGGTTGGGTTGGACCCAAAACATTTCTATGTAAAGTTATTTAGTCTAATGAAATCCCTTTCAACATGAATTGTACCGATCTGTGTGTTATTGGTTTATAGAATCACTGGTTCTTACTATTTTATTGTTTATAAACCGAGGATGGATTTTTACCGTTTGGTGTTTAGGATTTTTGGAAACAATGGGAAGCCTGTTCCTTCCTGCATTGTCCACAAGATTGGAAGTTCGTTCCCTGATCCCCGAGGGAGATATACAGGATTTCTAACGGCACGAGACTATTGTACGGAGGAGATGGTGTCCGACTGAAGTCGAAGTTACTTGTAGTAATAGTTAACGTAAATTATACAGAATTCAAGTTTTATATATATACCACTCAATATAGGTAATGGATAATACAAAGAACAGAACGTCATACACATACAATCTCTATCTCACAGACACACACACACAATCTCTATCTCACAGACACACAATCTATCCACACAACAACTCTATCTCTCACACACACACAATCTCTATCTCACACACACACACACAACTCTATCACACACACACACACACTATCTCTATCTCACAGACACACACAATCTCTATCACACACACAACACACAATCTCTATCTCTCACACAACACACAATCTCTATCTCTCTCACACACACACACACACACACAATCTCTATCACAGACACACACACATGCAATCTCTATCTCACACCACACACACACAATCTCTATCTCACAGACACACACATACAATCTCTATTCAAAGACATACCACACACACACACACTATCTCATATCTCACAGACACACCAATCTCTATTAACACAACACACAATCTCTATCTCACACACACACAATCTCTATCTCACAGACACACCACAATTCTATCTCATAGACACACACACAATCTCTATCTCACAGACACACACATACAATCTCTATCTCAAAGACATACACACAATCTCTATCTCACAGACACATACAATCTCTATCTCAAACACACACACACACAATCTCTATCTCACACATACAACTATCACACAAACCACACACATACAATCCCTATCTATAGCACACACACACACACACATACATCTCTATACACAGACACACCCAACAACAATTCTCATCTCTCACCACACACAATCTCTATCTCACAGACACACACATACAATCTCTATCTCAAAGACATACACACAATCTCTATCTCACAGACAAACACAAATCTCTATCACACACACACACACAATCTCTATCTATCACACACACACACATCTCTATCTCTCTCACACAACACACCCACACACAATCTCATCCACAGACACACACACATGCAATCTCTATCTCACACCACACACACACAATCTCTATCTCACAGACACACACATACAATCTCTATCTCAAAGACATACACACACACACACACACTATTCTATCTCACAGACACACACAATCTCTATTTACACACACACAATCTCTTCTCAACACCACACAATCTCTATCTCACAGACACACACACAATCTCTATCTCATAGACAACAACACAATCCTATACACAGACACACACATACAATCTCTATCTCAAAGACCACACACAATCTCTATCTCACAGACACACAATCTCTATCTCACAGACACACACACAATCTCATCTCACACATACAATCTATCACACAACCACAAATACAATCCCTATCTATAGACACACACACACACACACATACAATCTCTATATCACAGACACCACACCAACAATCTCTATCTCTCACCACACACAATCTCTATCTCACAGACACACACATACAATCTCTATCTCAAAGACATACACACAATCTCTATCTCACAGACACACACATACAATCTCTATCTCAAAGACACACACACACACACACACACACTATCTCTATCTCACAGACAACACAATCTTATCTCAAACACACACACACAAATCTCTATCTCACACATACAATCTATCACACAACACACAACATACAATCCCTATTCATAGACACACCACACACACACACATACAATTCTATATCACAGACACACACACACCAATCTCTATCTCACACACACACAATCTCTATCTCACAGACACACACATACAATCTCTATCTCAAGACATACACAATCTCTATCTCACAGACACACACATACAATCTCTATCTCAAAGACACACACACAACACACACACCACACCTATCTCTATCTCACAGACACACAAAATCTCTATCTCACAGACACAGACACAATCTCTATCTCACACATACAATCTATCACACAACCACACACAACAATCCCATCCATAGCACACACACACACACACAACAATCTCTATATCACAGACACACACACACACAATCTCTATCTCACACCACACAATCTCTATCTCACAGACACACACATACAATCTCTATCCAAAGACATACACACAATCTCTATCTCACAGACACATACAATCTCTATCTTAAACACACACACCACACACACACACAATCTCTATCTCACACATACAACACATACAATCTATCACACAACCACACACATACAATCCTCTCTTATAGACACACACACACACACATACATCTCTATATACAGACACACAACACAATCTCTATCTCACAGACACACACACACACACACACACACACACACACACACACACACACACACACACACACACCACACACAATCTCTATCTCACAGACACACACACACACACACACACAATCTCTATCTCACACATATATACAATCTCTATCTCAGAGACACCACACAACACACCATATAATCTCTATCTCACAGACAACACACAATCTGTATCTCACAGACACACACATACAATCTCTATCTCACAGACACACACCACAATCTCTATCTCACAGACACACAAATCAATCTCTATCTAACACACACACACCCACACACACACAATCTCTATCTCACACATACAAACACATAAAATTATCAACAACCACACACATACAATCCCTATCTTATAGACACACACACACACACACACACATACAATCTCTATATCACAGACACACCACACACATCTTATCTCACAGACACACACACAACTCTATCTCACAGACACACACACACAATCTCTATCTCACACATATATACAATCTCTATCTCAGAGACAACACACAAACACACACATATAATCTCTATCTCACAGACACACACACAATCTGTATCTCACAGACACACACATACAATCTCTATCTCACAGACACACACACAATCTATCTCCAGACACACACATACAATCCTATCTCTCACACACACACACACACACACAATCTCTATCTCACACATACAAAACCATACAATCTATCACACAACCACACACATACATCTATCTCATAGACACACACACACATATACAATCTCTATATCACGACACACACAATCTCTATCTCACAGACACACACACACAATCTCTATCTCACAGACACACACACACAATCTCTATCTCACAGAACACACACACACAATCTCTATCTCACAGACACACACACACACAACAATCTCTATCTCACAGACACACACCACACACCACACACAATCTCTATCTCACACATATATACAATCTCTATCTCAGAGACCACACAAAACACACACATATAATCTCTATCCACAGACACACACACAATCTGTATCTCAGACACAAACATACAATCTCTATCACACAGACACACACACACAATCTGTATCTCACACACACACACACACAATCTCTATCTCATAGACACATACACACACAATCTCTATCTCACACATATATACAATCTCTATCTCACAGACACACACAATCTCTATCTCACAGACAACACACACACACACACACACAATCTCTATCTCACAGACACACACATACAATCTCTATCTCACAGACACACATAGGCTGGGTACACATGGAGGGACAATTGTCCCAACCGAGCCCTCGGCCAGGACAAATGTCCATCGGTCACAGCAACTTTGGCCACGGCTGTGCGGCTTTATAGAGAACCGCATGATCGATCAAGATTTTCTGACATGTCCAATTGTCCGATCCGGCCCCACACCAGCCAATATTTTCTGACAATCAAACAGTTGCCATGAAACTGTTGATTGGCCTAAAATATTGGCTGGTGTGTAACCAGCCATACATACACACATATACAATCTCTATCTCACAGACACACACACACACACACACACAATCTCTATCTCACAGACACACAAATATACAATCTCTATCTCACAGACACACACACATATACAATCTCTATCCCACAGACACACATATACAATCTCTATCTCACAGACACACACACACAACAATCTTCTATCTTACAGACACACACACATATACAATCTCTATCTCACAGACACACAACATATACAATCTCTATTCACAGACACACACACATACAATCTCTATCTTACAGACACACACACATATACAATCTCTATCTCACAGACAACACACATACAATCTCTATCCACAGACAACACACACATACAATCTCTATCCCACAGACACACACACATACAATCTCTATCTTACAGACACACACACATATACAATCCACTCACAGACACACAAACATAACAATCTCATCCACACACACACACACATACAATTTCTATCTCACAGACACACACACATACAATTTCTATCTCACAGACACACACATATACAATCTCTATCTCACAGACACACACACATACAATCTCTATCTCAGACCACACACACACTATACAATCTCTATCTCACAGACCACACACACATATACAATCTCTATCTCACAGACACACACAATCTCTATATCACAGACACACACACAAACAATCTCTATCTCACAGACACACACACATATACAATCTCTATCTCACAGACACACACACACACCCAATCTCTATCTCACAGACACACACACAACCACACAATCTCTATCTCACAGACACACACACACACCATCTCTATCTCACAGACACACACACATATACAATCTCTATCTCACAGACACACACACATATACAATCTCTATCTCACAGACACACACAATCTCTATCTCAGCACACAACACCACACACACAATCTCTATCTCACAGACACACACACACAATCTCTATCTCACAGACACACACACACAATCTCTACTCACAGACACACACAATCTATCTCACAGACACACACAATCTCTATATCACAGACATACACAATCTCTATCTCACAGACACACACATACAATCTCTATCTCACACACACATACATCTCTATCTCCACCACACACTAATCTCTATCTCACAGACACATCTCTATCTCACAGGACACACACATAGAATCTCTATCACACACACACACACATCTCTATCTCACAGACACACACAGGTACAATCTCTGTCTCACACAGACACATATACAATCTCTATCTTGACAACACACATAAAAATCTCTAACACACACACACTTTCTATCTCAAAGACACACACACACGTACAATCTCTATCACACACACACACGTACAATCTCTGTCTCACATAGACACACACACATACAATCTATATCACACACACACATCTATCTCACAGACACACACACACGTACTGTCATGAATGCCAGTTCGCTGGGCACGTGATGTGACCAATCAATCGGTACTCGCTGCCACCACTTTAAGTTACGGCCTTAAAGACGCCCCAAAAACGCCCCATAAACGATCTTGACTCACTGACTATGCACAGCCCTGTCCTGGCAGCTAAATGGTTAACACTACACTCAAGCAACTAACTGGTTTATTAGCATCAGTCGCTCACAAGCAGTCACAGAGTTAATTAGCATTTACACTGCACACTCCATTCAAACACATATAAACTTATCAGAGGCTAACTGAGTTCTTTTAGAGCATCAAAGACAAAACTTATTACATTTTACATTTAATATTCCAAAAGGTGGACAGTGCATATAATACAAAAATAAAATAAAATGGTGTATAATAAAATGACATACAATAGGTACAAACAGTATAGAAAATAAAAAGGATAAAAATATTCACAGACCCTACTCACTAGAAGTCCTGTATCCGGGGCGGGAAGGAACATCAGGTCCATACAACGGTTTTATCAGTCCCCTTGTATGAACACAGTTATAGGGGCTACAAGGATTTTTAAACCATTGATGAACCACCCCCATCCTGGTATGTATGAGGTGGGAGTGGTCTAGGAATGTCCAGATTGCGATAGCCAAAAGCATTCATTCCCCCTCAGTTAGCAGATTCCATAAATGTAGATATGTACATGTATTGGGATTATGACAAATATTCCTCTCCTGTATTAATTATCAATTCCTCCAATACCAAAAATGACTGTGTGTAATCCATATTTCCCAAGATATAATAAACGCTTGGCAAGGGAATAAGGTCTCCATGTTGGGTATAATATTAATCGCCTTCTTTCCATTCACAATATAATATGGTTTCTGTCTTACATATTCCAATACCGAAATACATTTATTTACATGTATGATGTCCTTAAAATGACCTCTTAGTACCACCAGACCACTAGCTGGAGAAAATTCCAGACACACAGTTCGGCCCCACATTGTCTGGAAAGGAGATCTGGTTCCATGCTCACTAATGGTAATTAAACAATAGGACTGTTCCAGGGTGAATGGTATTTTTATTGGTCCTTTGCAAGAACAAATACCAATAGTTAACCCATTCTTACCAAGTCACTACACACTTTCCTGACACGTACAATCTCTATCACACACACACATGTACAATCTCTGTCTCACACAGACACACACATACAATCTCTATAACATACAATCTCTATCACACACACATGTACAATCTATATCTCACACAGACACACACATACAATCTCTATCACACACCACACAATCTATCACACACACACACACAAGCAATCTCTATCACACACACACACATAACCATCTATCTCTCTCACACACACACACACACACACACACACACACACTCATTACACAAAAACCCATACAATCTCTATCACACATACATACAATCTCTTACAAACAATCTCTATCTCTCTCTCACACACACAATACATATACAATCTCTATCACACACACACATACAATCTCTTTGTCTCTCTTCTCACACACACACACACCACACACACAATCTCTATCACACACACACATGCAATCTCTATCACACACACACATACAATCTCTATCACACACACACACACACACAATCTCAATCACCCACACACACACATACAATATCACACACACACATACAATCCCTATCTCTCACATACACACAGATAAACACTCAATAGACTATTCCATAGGTTTCATGCATTTTCAGAAAGGAGGACGTATGTATATCATAAACAAACATTAGTTAATACATTTAGAAATAGTTTATTATTTCACAGTGTGATTACCTGTCAAGTCATTTTTACTGCTGCTCTGCACACTGTCCATCAAACTACACACTGTTGTATGCAGGGATCATGATTACAGCCATCTGATTGGTCCCAATATTATTGCCTGGATCTCATTGGCGGATCATGATTAAGGGTGGGCTGATCATTGATTGGTTGCTGGGACAATGCTTTCCTATTGGAGGACGTGCTGTGTAGGCGGGACAAAGCAGTCCTGGTTTATAATTTATGAATGATGTCCCTAGATGGGAGGGGGAGTCTCCTGATTCCATGGAGAATGAGCCAGTGGGCATGCTGAAAACCTCTCAGAGGAAAGGTTAGAGCGGAACATTTGGCTCGTCTCTGCCTTCCTAGTGCTTGTTTTTCTCCAACTTCAATCCACCCATCCTAGGAAACTACAATGCTTACAGTAAACATGTCAGTACTAGTGTACACAGGGGAAGTGGCCTATGTAAAGAGGGTTTAGTTTGTGGGTGGACATGCGTAGATCTGGTTGATCCAGGGGACTTTCTGATTGCCATTTGGAGTCAGGAAGAATTCTCCCCCCCTCCCATTTTTTAGCTGTTTTTTTTTTGCCTTCCTCTGGATCAACTGTTAGAAGGGTTAAAAAAAAAGTGACTTATGGACTTAATTCAACCTCAATTACTATTTACATAGTACATGTTAATACTATAAAGCCTTTTTGAGTGTGCTTCCCATCAAACATATAACTGATATTACCGATTGTGGCACGGACTATTAGGAGGAGAATTAAACAACTTACCTGTTACCCTGTTTAAACTGGAAATGGTTCTATATAAACATATACATACACACTGTATAATCTGTATTGTTAAAATGTACAGTGCTGTGTCCCCAAGTGGTGCTATATAAATAAACATATACATACATACTGTATAATCTGTAATGTACAGCGCTGTGTACCCAAGTGGCGCTATATAAATAACCATATACATACATACTGTATAATCTGTATTGTTATAATGTACAGCGCTGTGTCCCCAAGTGGCGCTATATAAATAAACATATACATACATACTGTATAATCTGTATTGTATAATGTACAGCGCTGTGTCCCCAAGTGGCGCTATTAAATAAACATATACATACACACTGTATAATCTGTATTGTTATAAATATACAGCGCTGTGTCCCCAAGTGGTGCTATATAAATAAACATATACATACATACTGTATAATCTGTATTGTATAAATGTACAGCGCTGTGTACCCAAGTGGCGCTTATATATATAAACATATACATACATACTTTATAATCTGTATTGTTATAATGTACAGCGCTGTGTCCCAAAGTGGCTCTATATAAACATATACATACATACTGTATAATCTGTATTGTTATAATGTACAGCGCTGTGTTCCCACGTGGCGCTATATAAATAAACATATACATACATACTGTATAATCTGTATTGTTATAATGTACAGCGCTGCATCCCCAAGTGGCGCCATATAAATAAACATATACATACATACTGTATAATCTGTATTGTTATAATGTACAGCGCTGTGTACCCAAGGGCGATAATAAATAAACATATACATACAATACTGTATAATCTGATTGTTTATAATGTACAGCGCTGGGTCCCCAATGGTGCTATATAATAACATCATACATACATACTGTATATCTGTATTGTTATAATGTACAGCGCTGTGTCCAAGTGGGCATAAAATAAAAACATATACATACATACTGTATAATTTGTATTGTTATAATGTACAGCGCTGTGTCCCAAGTGGTGATATAAATAAATAATATACATACTGTATAATCTGTATTGTTATAATGTACAGTGCTGTGTACCAAGTGGCGCTTATAAATAAACATATATACATACATACTGTATAATCTGTATTGTTATAATGGACAGCGCTGTGTATCCAAGTGGCGCTATATAAATAAACATATATACATACCATGTATAATCTGTATTGTTATAATGTACAGAGCTGTGTCCCCAAGTGGTGCTATATAAATAAACATATAATACTGTATAATCTGTAGTTATAATGTACAGCGCTGTGTCCCCAAGTGGCGCTATATAAATAAACATATACATACTGTATAATCTGTATTGTTATAATGTACAGCGCTGTGTCCCCAAGTGGTGCTATATAAATAAACATATACATACTGTATAATCTGTATTGTTAAAGTACAGCGCTGTGTCCCAAGTGGTGCTATAAAATAAACATATACATACTGTATAATCTGTATTGTTATAATGTACAGCGCTGTGTCCCCAAGTGGTGCTATATAAATAAACATATACAACATACTGTATAATCTGTATTGTTATAATGTACGTGCTGGTCCCCAAGTGGCCATATAAATAAACATATACATACATACTGTATAATCTGTATTGTTACAATGTACAGCGCTGTGTCCCCAAGTGGCGCTATATAAATAAACATATACATACATACTCTATAATCTGTATTGTTATAATGTACAGCGGTGTGTCCCCAAGTGGCACTATATAAATAAACATATACATACATACTGTATAATCTGTATTGTATAATGTACAGCGTTGTGTCCCCAAGTGGCGCTATATAAATAAACATATACATACATACTGGATAATCTGTATTGTTATAATGTACAGCGCTGTGTCCCCAAGTGGCGCTATTAAAATAACATATACAACTGTATAATCTGTATTGTTATAATTTACAGTGCTGTGTACCCAAGTGGAGCTATATAAATAAACATATACATACATACTGTATAATCTGTATTGTTATAATGTACAGCATTGTGTCTCAAAGTGGCGCTATATAAACAAACATAAGCATATATACTGTATAATCTGTATTGTTATAATGTAGAGCTGTGTCCCTAAGTGGTACTATATAAATATATATATATAGCGCTGTACATTATAACAATATAGATTATACAGTATGTATGTAATATTTATATAGTACCACTTGTGATACGCAGCGCTGTACATTATAACAATACAGATTATACACTATATATATGATTACATACGTCTTCCTTTCTGAAAATGCATGAAACCTATAGAATAGTCTTTATCTGTGTGTTTATCTGTGTGTATGTGTGATAGAGATTGTATGTGTGGTGTGTAATAAAGATTATGTGTGGTGTGTGTGGTGTGTGTGTGTGATAGAGATTGTATGTGTGTGTTAGAGATTATATGTGTGTGATAGAGATTGTATGTGTGTGGTGTAATAGAGATTATATGTGTGTGTGTGTGTGTATGTGAGATAGGGATTGTGTGTGTGTTGGTGATAGAGATTGTATGTGTGTGTAATAGAGATTTATATGTGGTGTGTGTGTGTGTGTGTGTGATAGAGATTGTAGTGTGTGTGTGTGATAGAGATTGTATGTGTGTGTGTGTAATAGAGATTATATGTGTGTGTGATAGAGATTGTATGTGTGTGTATGTAATAGAGATTATATGTGTGTGTGTGTGTGTGAGATAGAGATTGTACGTGTGTGTGTGTGATAGAGATTGTATGTGTGTGTGTATCTGGAGATAGAGAGTATGTGTAGGTATATGTAGATGGATTGTATGTGTATGTCAGAGATACCAATCAATGATCAGCCCACCCTTAATCATGATCCGCCAATGAGATCCAGGCAATAATATTGGGACCAATCAGATGGCTGTAATCATGATCCCTGCATAGAACAGTGTGTAGTTTGATGGACAGTGTGCAGAGCAGCGTAAAGATGTCTTGACCGGTAATCACACTGTGAAATAATAAACTATTTCTAAATGGATTAACTAATGTTTGTTTATGATATACATACGTCCTCCTTTCTGAAAATGCATGAAACCTATGGAATAGTCTATTAAGTGTTTATCTGTGTGTAGTGTGTGTGTGTCTGTTTGACAGAGATTGTGTGTGTGTGTGTGTGATAGAGATTGTGTGTGTGTGTGTGTCTGAGATAAATTATGTGTGTGTGATGAGATTGTATGTGTGTGTGTGCATGGATTGTGTATGCGTGTGTGTGTGTGTGTGATAGAGTATGTTGTGTGTGTGTCTGTGAGATAGAGATTGTGTGTGTGTGTGTGTGTGTGATAGAGATTGTATGTGTGTGTGTCTGTGAGATAGGATTGTATGTGTATCTGTGAGATAGAGATTGATGTGTGTGTGATAGAGATTGTATGTGTGTGTGTCTGTGAGATAGATTGTGTGTATGTATCTGTGAGATAGTGTGTATGGTGTGTGTGTGTGATGGGATTATATGTGTGTGTGTTTGGTGTGTGTGTGTGTGTCGGAGTGTGGATTGTCTATGTGTGTGTGGTGTCTGTGAGTAGAGATTGTCTTGTGTTCAGGATGGATTGATGTGTGGTCTTGTGAGGTACGATTGTATGTGT
>JAACNH010000744.1:0-25009 GCA_019447015.1 Hymenochirus boettgeri
AGATAGATGATATATAGATAGATAGATATATAGATAGATAGATAGATGATAGATAGATAGATAGATAGATAGATAGATAGATAGATAGATAGACAGATAGATAGATAGACAGACAGACAGATAGATGATTGATAGATAGATAGATAGATAGATAGATAGATAGACAGACAGACAGATAGATGATTGATAGATAGATAGATAGATAGATAGATAGATGATAGATAGATAGATAGATAGACAGATAGATAAATAGATAGATAGATAGATAGATAGATAGATAGATAGACAGACAGACAGATAGATGATTGATAGATAGATAGATGATAGATAGATAGATGATAGATAGATAGATAGATAGATAGATAGATGATAGATAGATAGATAGATAGAGGAGTACATTACGTTTATATATAGAATGGAGTACATTACGTTTATATGTTTGTATATAGAATGGAGTACATTACGTTTATATATAGAATGGAGTACATTTAGATAGATAGATAGATAGATAGATAGATAGATAATAGACAGACAGATAGATAGATAGATAGATAGATAGATAGATAATAGACAGACAGATAGATAGACAGATAGATAGATAGAGATAGATAAAAGACAGACAGATAGATAGATAGAGATAGATAATAGACAGACAGATAGATAGATAGAGATAGAAAGATAGATAATAGACAGATAGATAGATAGATAGATAGATAGATAGATAGATAGATAGATAGATAGATAGATAATAGACAGCAGCAAACTGGAAATTTCACGACTGTGGGACAGCAAAGTGGGAATTTTATGATACTGGGACAGCAAACTGGAAATTTCACGATTGTGGGACATCAAAGTGGTAATTTCCCGATACTAGGACAGCAAACTGAAAATATCACGATACTAGGACAGCAAACTGGGAATTTAACAACCACTGGACAGCAAACCGGGAATTTCACGATAGTGGGACAGCAAAGTGGGAATTTCACAATACTGGGACAGCAAAGTGGAATTTCCAGTAATGGGACAAAACTGAAAATATCACGATACTAGGACAGCAAAAGTGAATTTCACGATAGTGGGACAGCAAAGTGGGAATTTCACTAGTGGGACAGCAAACTGGAAATTTCACGATAGTGGGACAGGAAAGTGGGAATTTCATGATGTGGGACAACAAGTGGGAATTTCACGATACTGGGACAGCAAACTGGAAATTTCATGATAGTGGGACATAAAGTGGGAATTTCACGATACGGGACAGCAAACTGGGAATTTCACAACACTGGGACAGCAAACCGGGAATTTCACGATAGTGGGACAGCAAAGTGGGAATTTCACAATACTGGGACAGCAAAGTGGGAATTTCCAGATACTGGGACAGCAAACTGAAAATATCACGATACTAGGACAGCAAAAACCAAGCCTAAATAGAGGTGGGGGGGTTCGACACCATCTGTCTGCCATTACAATGCTGTTTGGACACCTTACTCTGGGTTCCTATAACACCTCTTAGCCACATCTAATCACGCCCTTAACACTTGGTGTGATATGCTAATTGGGATTTTCCAGGTACATAATTGCCACAGATTCTTGTACAAGTCATTCTGAATTGAGAAAGCCAGTCGGATGACTAGCGAAACGTCTTCAAGAACTAAACTTCAAGTCCAGTTGACTAATTGAATACAACAGTATACCATGCCTGGATGAATGAGAACCTTCACAAGCAGATAGAGATAGATAATAGAAAGACAGATATATAGCTAGATATAGATAGATAGATAATATACAGACGAAGATAGTAAGATAGAAGATAGATAGATAGAGATAGATAATAGACAGACAGATAAATAGAGAGAGAAGATAATAGACAGACAGACAGGACAGATAGATAGCAGAAGATAGGATAATAGACAGACAGATAGATAGACAGATAGATAGAGATAGATAAACAGACAGCGATAGATAGATAGATAGAGATAGAAGAAGATAATAGGACATGTAGTAGATAATGACGACAGACAGACAGATAGTATATAGATAGATATAGACAGACAGATAGATAGATAGATAATAGATAGAGATGGAGAAAAGACAGACAGATCGATAGATATAGATAGGTGATAATACAGAGATATAGATAGAAGAGATAGATAATAGACAGACAGAGATAATAGAGAAGAGATAATAGACAGATAGAAGATCGATATAGAGATAGATAGAAATAGACAGATAAATAGATAGATAATAGCAGACAGATAGATAGATAGAAGATAGATAGATAATAGACAGACAGACAGAAGACAGGACTGATAGATGATAGATAGACAGATAGATAGATAGATAATAGACAGATAGATAGATTGATTAATGACAGACCAATAGATAAATAGACAGACAGAAGATATAGATAGATAGATAGATATATTATCGACAGGTAGATAGATAGAGATAGATAGATAATAGACAGACAGATAGATAATAGAGATAGATAGATAATAGACAGATAGATAGATAGATAATAGACAGAAGTTAGATAGATAGATAGATAGATAATATCCAATCTTGAAACAAATTGCAGAGCACCACAGACTTGTGCAGAAGTTCCACTTTATTATATGGGCAACAAAAACAGATAGCGACGTTTCGGTCTGTATCTTAGACCTTTTCAAGCTATCAAGACCTATTAAGCCATCTGAAGGTAAGTGTCACACTACCCCCACTGTTATTAGATAGATAGATAGATAGAGATAGACTAAGACAGACAGTAGATAGAAGATAGAGATAGAAAGATAGATAAAGAAGAAAGATAGATAGATAGATAAATAGATAGATAGATAATAGATGATAGATTAGATAGATAATAGACAGACAGAAGATAGATAGATAGATAGATAGATAGATAATAGAAGACAGATAGATAGACAGATAGATAGATAGAGTGATAAAAGACAGACAGATAGATAGATAGAGATAGATAATAGACAGACAGATAGATAGATAGAAGATAAAAGATAGATAATAGACAGATAGATAGATAGATTATATAGTAGATAGATAGATAGATAAATAGATGATAATAGACAGACAGACAGATAGATAATAGAAGATATAGACAGACAGATAGATAATATATAGATAGATAAGATAGACAGACAGATAGATAGATAGATAGATAATAGATAGAGATAGATAGAGATAGATAGATAGATAATAGACAGATAGATAGATAGAGATAGATAGATAATAGACAGACAGATAGATAGAGATAGAATAAAGATAGATAGTAGAGATTAGATAGATAGATAGATAGAAGACAGACAGAGTAGATAGATAAGATAGATAGATAGATAGATAGATAGATAGAAGATAGATATAGATAGACAGACAGATAGATAGATAGAGATAGATAATAGACAGATATATAGATAAGATGATAGATAAGAGGACAGATAGAAGATAGAGATAAGATAATAGTTCAGACCGATAGATAGATGAGAAATAGAGAGATAGATAGATATAGACAGACATACACAGATAGATAGAGATAGATAGATAAGACAGAAGCATAGATGCATACGGGACCCCCATTTCAAGCTGCTGTTTGGATTTATCCCACTTCAACTGCTTAGATGGAGAGAGAAAACTCGATATCCTGCCCGGGGAGAGGATGAAGCCACAGTAAATATGGGGCACACTATGTAACGGCATGTCACAGACTGAGAGGAGCATAAATGAACTCACGCCCAAGGACTACTTGCCCAATTATCCCTTTACTTCCCCAATCCGAACTAAGGGGCCCATACACGATGCAATGAAATTGGTCTATGAACTACTGACCAGATTTAAATTGGAAACAATCTTCGTACAATCCGACATAAAACAAATACAATCAAAATTGTTGCCATTTGCTGTGACAATCTGGATTAATAGGCAGATATGAGTGTGTAAGATGTAAATTGTTGCAGAATAGAATGTGCCACTAGAAAGAACCATTCCATATATGGGCAGATTAATGTTGCTGATAGTGTAATATGGGGAAATGGAAATGTACAAAGCACATTTGGGGTGGAGGTCTCGAATGGTAATGAGAATGAAGTAATTTGGTGTTTGCTGATTTTCTTTTCATATGTTATTTGCTAAAGAATGTCGACGTGTGTTCGTAAATTAATTAATGCACCTGTGTTGTTGTCATGTGTACCTTATCCCACATTGCCATCATGAACCAAATATACACTCTATGGTCTCACACCTTCCAGACTGTGTCCTGTGTATCACATCACACATGTCATCATGAACCAAAATATACACTCTATGGTCTCACACCTTCCAGACTGTAGCTCTGCTTTTTCCAGGAAGTTGTTAATTTTGACACTTCAGGATTAAGTTGGAAGACATTGTTGGGACAATCAATCCTACACATAAACAATTTATTGTTAGCAATAAAAAATTTTCGTTCTTGACCGATCACCTTCAGATTCAATCAGATCTTCTCAATTTTAATTGCACCAGACTTATCTATACCATTAACGATATAATGATGTACACATCGGAGTTCGTACGACGATGTCAACAAAATTGCATGGTATGGGCCCTCTTTAAAGACTAAAACCCAATATACCCTTTATAGTACTGTCCATATATAATTATCCATTGATACCCTGCCCCCTACCGTGAACCTCTAATACTAATATGTTTTATTTTTTTATTATTTTTTGTTTGCTTTGGCAATGTCAAAATGTAATTGATCTAATAAAGCTCTATTGATTTGATTTGATTTAGAAAGATAGTAAGATAGATAGATACCGTAGTAGAATAGAATGCGTATATGTATGTGTTACATAGGGTGTGAGTTTACGAAGAAATAATGAATACATTAAGTAACAGTTTTAATCTAATTAAGAAATTTGCATTTACAGTTTAGAAAATCCTTGTGCTAAACCACAAATAATTAGTATTTCGTTTGTATTCAGCTAGATAACTGGACTAAAGGTCCGACCCATGACGCACGGATGTGTACGAACAGTCGTTTCGGACAAATCAGCCCAGTATGGGCACATTATTGGCTTGAAACAGGGTTTCAGAGATCCGCCCAGGCCTACTTGGGCAAAATGGCCGTTCATAACAGACAATGCATCGAGGGTCGGCACCCGCGATCATATGGTGTACGAACCTTTAAAGTTTAGTCCTTGGATGTTCGCTAGTCATCCGACTGGCTTTCTCAATTCAGAATGACTGTACAAGATCTGTTGGCAAGACAAATGATTAGCCATGAATTGTATACTGGTCTGCACCAACGTCTTGATGGGATGTATGTTTGTATAACCTTTAGCCAGTAGATGCTAATATAGGCATAGTAGATTGGTTAGCGTTGAAAAGTTACTGACAGCCATGTCCTTAGTATGCAACATTCCTTCTGTAAAGCAGAAGCTGCCTTGGGCATACTATATACATTCACTAGCATTATAAAGACATGCCAAACCTTTCACTTAAGAATAGTCCATCACTTCTTCACCCGCCCTTACCCCATGATTTAGCACAGAGGAATAGAAAGTAGTCTCACTGGTGAATCTGAGCACAATGCGCATGCTTGGTTCAATAATAAGACCATAGAGGCTTTTGCACTGCAACTTTAGAGACTCTGATTGGGAGCACAAATGCTCTTATGTGGCTTTGGATCTTGGTAATATGGTAACTATTGAAAACAGTGAAAAATATGTGAACTGTAATCTACAACAATTTAAAAGACAACAGGTACATTTAAAAATGTGTTTAGGAACCAGAGTTCATGGGCTTCATGATATTTCTGTAAAAAACCTACAATGTACTATAGAAAAGGGGGGAAAGGCCCCAGTATCCCTTTAAGCACTCTCACACTTGTCATCCTGATTCATAAATGGCAACTTATCAGCACAGAAAATAGAATCCAATTCCACCTGAAAATATAACACCCCCACCATAAAAATACAAATATATAAAGATCAACATAAACATGTGCATCCCCAGTCTAAAAATAGAAAATCACGGTCTAAGCGGGAGAATTGGTTTCTTTCTGGTGCTGCTGTGCAAACAGTAAATTATCAGGGAGATTCAATAAAGTTCTTATTGTTAAAATGGGGCTAATTTTGCCCCAACTAATCAGATGAAGCTTTCAAATGTTCAAAAGATCTGATGTGTTGGGGCAAAATTAGCACATTTTAAACGATAAGAACTTTTATTGAATAACCTTTTTGAAAGTGTCCAATGCAGAAAATAGAAAGAATCAATCCTGATGAAGTTGTGTGACAATGGTTGCAAATGAAAAGCGCGTCAGAGTAGGAGTCTGAGACTGGAATTTGGATACAGAGACACAGAGATAGTTACCGGCCAGCATTGATTGGTAGGCATGGGGACTGTTCGAACCGCATCACTCCAGTGTTAAGGAGCCGGTCGGACATTGAACTCTTGGAATAACCAGTTGGAGGCAAGACTCAATATTGCAAGTCTGCTAGAAGTCCCGGGTAAGACGTCATAATATTTAGATGGATGCTACCATGTTGCAGGTAGCCATTAATTGGTAAGAACATCAAATGTTACGTGTATTCCATCTGGGGTGCTATTGTAACTGTTTGCATTGGACAGTTTCTATTTTTCTGCATGGACAAAGGGGAACTATAAGGTGTATAAAGCTTTTAAAAAAATGGTTAAATTAAAAGTACTGGGACAGGGATAATAGGATGGTAATTCCAACCCCCGATATTTGTTTTTTGTGAGGAGCACCAGCCCAAAGAAAACTGATTCTGCCAGTCTTCCTCCTGGCTTCAACATTATCTTAATAAAGCAATGTACAAGGCTAACATGGCAAATGAAAACTGTACGTGCCGTAGCTCCTCAAGGAAACAATATTGAGAGGTAGGAATAATCAATGCTAACTACATGCCTAGGGACATTCCATTTTTAAAAAGTTCATTTTTAGAGTATAGTTATCCTTTAATTTACTATTTGCACAGCAGCACCAAAAAGAAAACAAATTCTTCCATCTTAGACCTTTATTGAGACATATTTTCTATTTTTAGACTGGAGACGCCCAGTGTTTATGTTGATCTTTATATATTTTGTTTTTTATGGGTGGGTGTGTTATATTAAGGTGGTTTGGATTCTATATTTCTGTGCCAATAAATTGCCATATATGAATCAGGAGATGACAAGTGCGTGAGTGCTTAAAGGGGATACTGGGGCCTTTCCCTGCTTTTTCTATAGTATATATGTTGTTTGTTTGTTTGATCCTTACAACCATATATTGTTATAGATAGCACACATCCAGTCTTATAGTAGTTCATCCTCTGCTAACTTTATAGTATACAGTGTATGTGTATGCATAGGGCTGAGCGGTGGCACTCATTGGGTGGTATTATTCCTAGAAATACAACAGAAGAATGGCAAAAAAAAGAAACAGGTGAAATAAAAAAACGGAGCATAAGAGATATTTTTTTATCAAAAATTGCCCTTTATTTTAACTCCCATTCCCACTTTCCGCAGGCAAGTCCAGCCATGAATCTTGGTTACAGAGAACTCGCCATTTGCCTGCTCCTTGGGCTGAGCTGATAACAGACAACACATTTTAACTGTTTGCTCAGATGCAATCCGCTCTTTAGATGACCCTGAGGAATGCTATCATTTTGGGATAAGGTAATGGTAGCTGTTGCTGAGCTTGCTGCCATACCAACCAGTTTCCACGACCAGAGAGAAATGTAACAGATGTTCAGATTTCAGCTGGTGAGTTAAACCTTTGAGAAAACACCACACCTGTTCTAATTTTCCACTTTCGTGCATTAAAGGGACACTATAGAGAAAATGACTTTTGCCTCATCTTAATCTATAATTAAATACATGTAAGTAGCACTTACTCTGATTTGCGTGTGTGCTGCATGCCTTCAATCCAGCACCACATTTTGTTTAGGAGAAGTATCCCCCTCCCTCTTTTAACCACTCCCACTTCCATCTGACCTGACTTTTTTTCCCCACAAACCAATGTCAAGCCTGCACACAACATACAGCATTCCAACTTTCACCATTCCAGCTACAGTAAAACTATTCACAGAAGAATAGTTTTTAGAGCAGGAAAACTTGATTGACAGCTGAAAAATAGGAAGTTTTAGATGGATATCTAAGAAATAGGGGCAAATCAACGACAAAATTATACAGTGGTGGTTGGGAAGAATTATAGTTTCCAGTTATGGTCAATTTAAAATAACTTATTTTTCGATATAGATGCCCTTTAAATGCCAGAAGAATTTTCTGGATTTTAGACACATTTGGTTCAGTCAAAATTTACAGTAGGAAATCCCCAGTAAATCAAGAATATTATACATTGTTTTTTCAGCACAAACTCTACTTTAACATGGTAACAAAATTTTTAACTTTTCTGGAAATTTTACTGGAATTATGGGTAAAAATATGTCAAAAAAAATTAAATTTGCAAATTTTCTGGATTTTTTCCCATTTTTACTATATTTATTTTAAGGTTACACACAATCTACTGTTTCTAAAAGCTCTGATACTCTCGAGTACAACAATACCAGGTATATGTAGGTACCCCCACTTTTTCTTACAGGAGACCCTCCAAACTAAAACTGCACCTTCAAGAATATTACACAAAAGAAATGTATTACACTTCTAACGGTTAACATAGAATATCTTCCAAATTACGATATGCTCGAGTATAAGCCGACCCGAGTATAAGCCGAGGTATATTTTTACCTGAAAAAATAGGAAAACCTGATTGACCCGAGTATAAGCCGAGGGTGAAAATAGACAGCAGAATTCCCATACAAATGTTTGGAAACTACAACTCCCAGCATACTTTTGTTGCTGGGAGTGTAGGTTTCCAAACATCTATATGGAATTCTGATGTTAGGTTAAAAGCTCAAAGTTCTGCTGTTAAGTTAAAGCTCCAACACACCACTTTTAAGGTGACTTAAATAACAGATTAGGCATATTCTCTGCTGGTGGCTGGGACATGTATGATCCAAAAGCAAAAAATGTTTCTGGAGAAGATCATTTCTAGACATCCGGCTGCCGCACGCAGTTAGCACTGTGTATTTGCGGCAGCCGGATTCGGAGTGCTGAGCGATGCGGTAAGGATTCAGATCAGAGTGTTGGCCAATATTGTTATAGCCTAGGTAGGCAGGATGTCTAGGAAATGATTCTTCTCCAGAAACATTTTTGCTGAGTGATGCCGGTAAGAACTGACTCGAGTATAAGCCGAGGCCAAGGTTTTTAGGTTTATTTAAAACTAAAACCTCGGATTATACTCGAGTAATATACGGTAACTAAATATCCCCAAGTGAGATATTTTTAGAAACTACACTCCCGCAGGATTTTATGAAAAAGCAGATACCTGGGTGCAGCACTTCATCCAATTGTAAGTTATTTTCTCACATTTTCCGTTTTTTCCTCAAATGTAAAATCAGAGACAAAATCAGTGCGAATTTCAGCTAAAAACCACAGAAAAAAAGTTCAAATGCATCTCAAATATGAACTCCTAGCCCCTCCCGAATAAACGTATGCCACATTCATGGGTGTACCCAGACAGAGCGGGACCAATGCCAAATGTCAGTAGCAGCAAAAAACAATTAGCCAGGTTTGCATTGAACAGTCTGCAGTTTTTTTTGTGAAAAATAAAATAAGATGATTCAGGGTTGAAATCCTATCTAAACTCAATTGAAAGCAAAAAACTCCACTAAATGTCATCTTTCACATGTCCTGAATCAAACGGTATGCCATATGCATGGGTGCACACAGAGACGTAGCCACCAACTAACTGAAATGGGATGCATGCCGAAGTGCTCTGTATTTGAACAGCCTACTCTTTTTGGAACAGAAGTGATCACCAAATTTGCTAAGTAGCAAAGACTTAGAAAAAATCCTATTTATGAATGGAACTCTGAGCTCCATTCACAAATAGCATAGTAAGGTGCGTATCGCAAACGGATGCGCAATCGCATCGCACCCGAAAACAAGCATTTTCGGTACGTTGCCGTGATTCCTATAATCGGAAAAAATCACATGCGCAAAAGCATTAAAATCACGCAAGTGTGGCCTAGCACTTAGACAGGCACAACACTGGTAGATTACTGGTCATTATATCAACGTTATATTAAATAGAAAACAGGATTAGCCACAATGAACAGTGTGTATCAGGCCTAAAACTTCACCTTTAAATCCAATTTTACCAAAGATTACATGGAAAATTCAAGAATTCTTTATTTAATTTTAGTCATTGTTACATCAGAAAGAACATCAAACTCTCAAAACCTCTGTATGTTTGTTTGGTTGTCTTCACTGTCCTTGTAGATTAGCCCACATAATTTTCTAGCAATGCTTTGCTTTTTACTACAGGCTAATAATAAAAAGTGAAAAATATCTGTTGGTTGCAGGTTGGATGCACTCTGGTTACCCTATTATGTGTTACTTTGATTCGGTTAAAGAACTGGCTGATCTGAACTTCATACGGACGGAAGGTTTCTGGGGTCCCCTACATGAGCTTGGGCAAATCAACAAAAATCACAACTGGAATTTCACTGAACTGGCGAGGCCACAAATAACCTTTGGCCTTTGTATGTGCATGAGAAACTTCTTGGGATGCCACCAGAAAGAGCCCACCCTGCCCCAAGCCAGAGGAACGGGCAGAACGTATTGGGAGTATTTAGAAAGGGATCTAAGCTAGAAAACTGGAATGTATTTACAGCTCTGGAGACATATCTACAGGTAACATTGGCATTTAAGATGGACTATCATGTAAAAAGATTACCCTAACAGAATATAGTCGACCAAGGGACAAAAATCAACTTGAAGACAATACGTGTTAATTTGTAATAAAATAAAGGGCATACAAACCTCAAAATGAAAATTAAACCACACACCTAAACCTTAATATCTCATCTCACATATCCCAGGTGTGTTACACAGTCATGCTTAATTTGCTATGGCCATAAGTGCAGGCATTGGGAAGAATAATTTAAGGTTTAGGGGAGGGGGGTGTTCTAGCTGTTGGCAAGTAAATTTTATTTAAAAAAAATGAGCACTTTGCAACTTTGAAAAAAAATGTTGCCACACAAACATATTTATGCAGAGCCACTGAACAAAAAATCCGGTCTTGTAGTCAAACTAACAACAACAGCGAATGCATGGGTTTCACAAAAGGCACCTGCCTGCATGTTCAAACTGCAACTGATTATAATTTGCGATTGTGGCTCTTTTAGAATAATCTTTTAAGATCGCATATAACTATCTTTTAAGTCGAGTATGAAGCAATCAGGAGTATAGGACAAGGAACGCACTCTATTGTGCACCCCGAGGAGGGGAACCCCAAAACATTGTGCAGCATCAATGTCACAATAAAGTTGAATTTTACAATAGAGTGCGTTTTTCGTCTGATATTCTCATATAATTTTCATGCTAGTGGTTAAACAGTTTAGAGGATCTAGCACCACTCAAGAGTTCATGATAAGGTGTGCAAGGAGAACCTGCCTTAATACTTCCTATGAAGCAATCAGGATATTCCCACAACTTATGTATTTCAGTAAATCGGGAGTTTAGTAAAATAATAAATAATTGGAAGTAGCATTGTTAAAAAGCAGTCTCAATCTTAGATCAAAATCCTGACATTCTCTATATCTCTGATATAGTCTGGGTTAAGTTTGCCACATTTGAGTTTAAAAGTAGAAATAGGCTTAGAACTGGATCCAAACCTTCATTGTTTGGACAAACTCGAACTTTTAGAACTAGTTTCTGTTTCCTAACTAGTGGGCATATTTTTGATAATTAACGAATTTACCTACCCTTCGCTAACCCTCGATTTCAGCCAAACCTCCAAATGCAGCGTTTTGACAATATCCCTTGAATGTATCATTTTGATAACCCTGAAATGTATCTTTCAAATCGTTTACCCTCGATGTAATGTTCGATTTTCGATAACCCTCAAATGTACAGTTCGAATTTGGTAATCCTCGAATTGTAATGTTTGATTTTCAGTACCCTCGAATGTATCGTTCGAATTCGCTAACCCTTGAATGTATTGTTCGATTTTTGGTAACCTTTTGGTAACCCGTTTTGGTGATATGGACATGTTCTCAGACAATTCCCCGGTGCCACAGCCATTTACAATAAGTACCACTGATATTTTTATTTGTAACTTTTCGACTATTTTCTCTCATTGACTTTAATAGGTTTGTTTCTGAACTACCGAACCAGAAATTAACCGAACTTCAGGAAGTTTGTTCATCTCTATTTAAGAATCTGTTTAGGCAAATTATAAAACCACTACCATTTAACTGTGTTTAGTAACAGTGTTGCTGTGTTGATGGTATTTAGCCACCCAGTGACAGCATTGTTTACTGTTTAAGTTTAAAAACTGTCCAAAAACCTAACCCACTAGTTCCTCACCCTTAATCTAGTACTTTTTGTACTTTTTGTACTTTTTGTACTTTAGTGTTTTTGTTTCCCCAAACAATTCTGTTCCCCCAACCCTATTACATTATTGGAAGTGTATTATTACCATTGGACACCAGGAGGTGTCCCAGAATGGGGCAGCACTACAAGCCAGAACTTAATGGCTTTGTTTAGGAAAACAAAAACAAACTAGTTTGTGAAGGTTCTCATTCATCCAGGTCATGGTATATCTGTTGTATTAATTAGATCAACTGGACTTGAAGTTTAGTTCTTGAAGACGTTTCGCTAGTCATCCGACTGGCTTTCTCAATTCAGAATGACTTGTACAAGAATCTGTGGCAATTATGTACCCTGGAAAATCCCAATTAGCATATCACAGCCAGGTGTTAGGGGTGATTGCATTGTGGCTAGGAACGCCCAGGTTAAGGTGTCAAAACAGCATTGTACATGGCAGACAGTTGGTGTCAACCCCCCCACCTCTATTTAGGCTGGTTTCTTTATTTTCACAATAATGGCCTCCTTGACACCTCTCTTGAACCATCATGTTCTTTGCCAATATGTTAACATTACAATCTTCAAAGGTATGTCCTTTATCCTTAAGATGCAGTACATGGCTGAGTCCTGACCAAGGAATTGGCTCTTCTGTGCGGGTCACGTTGATGCAGTTGCGTTTGGTCTCCCCCACATAAAAATCAGAGCATTCTTCACTGACTGTACTCCGTATATGATGTCGCTTATCTTGTGTTTCGGTATTGGGGTCTTTCGGATGTACCAGTTGCTGCCTCAGTGTGTTTTTAGTTTAAAGCAGACGGGATATGGTGTTTTTTTGAAATTCTTCCTAATTACTCGGAGACCCCTGCTACATATGGGATGACCATGTTCTTTCTCTGTCTTGCTTTTCCCCTTCACTGTTGGTATACCTTTTCTTTCTCTTTTCTACTTCTTTTGACAAAGGCCCATTCTGGATATCCACAAGTTTTAAGGGCTCCTCTGACATGTTTCATTTCTTTAGCCTTCGCCTTAAGGTATCTGCAGCCTAGCCAGTGCTAAAACTCCTTCATCGAACCTGGCCACACAGGAAGAAGAGCCTTAAAGGACAACTCCACCCTCATAAGAACATCTTTAGAAAGAATGACCTCTTTAAAATATGTTGATATATCATAGTTGTCCTATGAATTCATTACTGTAGCCTGCAATGCTTCTGGATGTCTCATGGAAACTGAGAATTTAGAAACCTGTACTGAGCAGGTACTGAGGGGGCATGCTCAGTAGAGGCAGATTGGGGATCAACATTCATTGGCTGTGATGTCAACTGTCAAATCCATAACTGACAGTTGCTAACTGGAAGAACCAGGAAGCAGAAACAGGAGAAGTGAAACAAGACATTGTGCAGGATTGCAGGTTAGACTTATATATTTCAGATTTCAAACTATTACCGTTTAGGGTTTTGGGGGGTGATTTATCTGTATGTAAGTTTTCATTTAGGGCTGGACTTGCCCTTTAACATCCCTAAGAAAGATTCCAGTATCACCATTCTACTGGCAAACAAGGGAAGATGCACAGTGGTACTAACACTCGCAGACTACCATGGCTGATAAAAACACATATGAGGCCTTAACAAGATATCCCACCGGCTGTTACAAAAAAAAGGTCATAGACTTACTACAACAGTTTCAAAAGGATAAAGCCATTGATCGAGCAATGTATCATCGCCTCTACCCTGGTGAGGCACATCCATGCATATATAGACTCCCAAATACATAAGGAATGGGCACCACTAAGACCTATAGTCAGCAGCATCAACTCTGTAACATACAAGGTGGCAAAATACCTAGCCAACGTCTTAGGAACATTGGTGGGAACTTCTAAGATCACATCCAGAACTCTCAGGATTTCACCAACAAGATTGAAGATATAGTACTCAGTGCAGAAGAAACTATGGTGTCCCATGATGTGACATCTCTCTTCACCTGTATACCCACCAAGGAGGCTGTTGACATGGTGACAGCATCTTACCAGCAGAACTGATCTCAACCCAGAACAGGTGTGTTCCTTATTGGACTTGTGCCTGAATACCACCTATTTCAAATACCGGGATACGTTCTATAAGCAAAAACATGGATGTGCTATGGGATCTCCAGTTTACCCCATTGTGGCCAACCTTTACATGGAGGAATAGTAGAAAAACAGGTCCTTAAAAACTTTAAGGGCATAGCACCCAGCCACTGGTTCAGATACGTGTGGATGACACCTGGATTAAAACCCACAGAGGGAAGTACAGCTTTCACAGAACACATAATGCGGCAGACCAAAGCATCAAATTTACAAGGGAAGAGGTACAAAACAACAACTGGCTTTCTTGGACTGCTTGGTAGAAGTCAGGGAGAATGAAGCTGAGAACATCTGTACTAGCACAGAGGTAAAGGCTAAAGAAATGAAACATCTAGAGGAGCCTTAAAACTTGTGGATATCCAGACTGGGCCTTTGTCAAAGAAGTAGAAGGAAAGAAAAGAACAGTTATACAAACAGTAAAGGGGAAAGCAAGACAGGAGAAAGAACATGGTCATCCCATATGTAGCAGGGGTCTCCGAGAAATTAAGAAGAATTTTCAAAAAACACTGTATCTCTGTCTGCTTAAACCAAACAACACACCGAAAAGGCAGCATGTACATCCGAAAGACCCAATACCGAAACACAAGATAAGCAACATACATATACGCAGTGCAGTGAAGAATGCTCTGATTTTAATGTGGGGTAGGCCAAACAGCAACTGCATCAACGTATGGCCCAGCACTGAAGAGCCAATTCCTTGGGTCAGGACTCAGCCGTGTACCTGCATCTTAAGGATAAAGGACATACCTTGGAAGTTTGTAATGTTAACAAGTCGCAAAGGAACGTGACTGTTTAAGAGAGGTGTCAAGGAGGCCATTTATGTGAAAATAAAAGAACCAAGCCTAAATAGAGGTGGGGGGGTTCGACACCACTGTCTGCCATGTACAATGCTGTTTTGACACCTTACCCTGGGCGTTCCTCTAACCGCTACTATCCAATCACGCCCTTAACACTTGGCTGTGATATGCTAATTGGGATTTTCCAGGGTGCATAATTGCCACAGATTCTTGTACAAGTCATTCTGAATTGAGAAAGCCAGTCGGATGACTAGCAATACGTCTTTAAGAACTAAACTTCAAGTCCAGTTGATCTAATTGAATACAACAGATATACCATGACCTGGATGAATGAGAACCTTCACAAGTCTATTATAAATGTTTCATACATAAGTGTTTCTGATTGTCAATCAACATTTAATAATATAGGATCAATGAATGTTAAAAGCTATATATTTATTATAACTAATCTTTTGATATAATTTATCTGTCCATCATCCTGGCTCTCACCTTGTGCATCATAAAGATACTTCTTATGTCTGAAAATAGTAACCTTGGGGAGCTGATGTTACTTAGCCTCCATTTGAATTTGTTCAACAGTTTAAAATCACTCTAGCACACTTGGTAAGTGCAATCCTCTCCACACCCCCTACCCCTGGGGTTCAGTGTAGTCACAAGAAAAAGAAGGGAGGGTGTCATAATACTCCTTGTAACGTTGTATCATTGTTGTTTGCACAATAAATTGTGATCCCATTTGTATATACTCAGGAGATCCAATAAAATTCTTATTGCTAAAAATGGTGCTAATTTTGCCCAACCAATCAGATATTATTTAACATTTTAAAGCCAACATCTGACAAGTTTGGTGATATGTATGTGTTTCGCAGACCATTTCCCAGGTGCCAGAGCCATTTACATTAAGTTACTATTTCTATTTTATTTGTAATTAACTAGAACATTTCAAACTATTTTTCCCCATTGACTTAAAGAGTATGTCCACCCCCCCAAAAAAAGTTTTAATATGTGTCAGGAAATGGTCAAAACCTCAACACCGTTTGGTTTATATGTCTCCAAATGTACTTACTAGCCTTGGTTCCCTCGCTGCCTCTGCTTGTATTCCGAGCACGGAAGCAAGCAGAAGGGTCTCGACCAGCATCTGTTCCTGACGCCTTCTGCTTGCTTTCCGTGCATGGAAAAGGCATGGAAAACATGCAGAAGGCAGCGAGGGAAGGAGGGCTGGAAATACATTTAGGGAAGAGCTTTCAGACTTAAACTGTATGTCTGCTATGCTTCTGGATGCCTCATGGAAACGGAGAAATGTAGAAACATGTACTGAGCCTGTACTGGGCATGCTAGAGAGGCAGACAGGGAATTAACATTCAATCATTGGCTGTGATGTCAACTGTCAAATCCTTAACGACAGTTGCTAACTGGAGAAACCAGGAAGCGAGAAACAGGACGTTGTGCAGGATTCAGGTTAGACTTTTACTAGACTATTACCGTTTAGGGTTTTGGGAGGTGTTGATTTACTGTATGTAAGTTTTCATTTTGGGGCTGGACTTGCCCTTTAAAATAAGAAATATTTGAGTTTATTAATAAGGTTACCAATCAGTGTTATCAGTTGTTTTAACAGTAGTATAGACTAGTAAAAAGGTAACATCTGATTGTTTATGCAATTAACAATCTAGGCAATGTGTCCTCCTCTTATTTAATAATTCCAGTGTTTTAGGGTTTACATTTTATCTAAAAATAAACTAGTTTTATGCAACAGAAAGTCCAGATTTACCATGTGTTACATTACAACATCTATTTTACAGCCTAAAGAAGGTTTTGGCTGGGAACCATTTAAACGTGTATTCAAAGAATACCAGAGCATCACCAATGTGAAAGATGATGATACATTAAGATGAATCTGTGGGTGGAGAAGTTCTCAAATGCTGTGGAGACCAATTTGGTTCTATTCTTTCAGGAATGGGGATGGCCCATTGAAGATTCGACTCGTGACAAGTTATCTGCATTGCCTGTCTGGAGGATGATCCCATGAAGCCTTATATTGCTGCAATGAAATAATGATAACAGCTTGCTTTAGTGAGAGGTTTAACTGACTAACTTGTGCTATTGATCTGCAGCAGCCAATCAGATGTTAGTTTTTTGCTGGTCATAAAATGGAGAAATAACCTTCTTATAACAGAAGGCATCTTGCAGTCTCATGCTATATGAATAGCATTGCCCACAAAACTTAAGAAACAAGAAGTAATTTCTCTTAACTTTTGTGGGCCATGCTATTCATGAGACTGCAAGATGCCTTCTGTTATAAGAAGGTGTTCCTCCATTTTTATGCTCAGTGAAGGGCTTTTGCGCTTCTTTGGCCCCTCTCTCCCTAAGCTTCTATCTGCCTTTTCTACTTTTTGCTGGTCTAATACTGTTAGATAATATCTGATATCTGCTGAGATTACAAGCAAAGGCAAAAGTGGCACCTCTTATTATATAAGCCCCATGTATTTTAGCAGTAGGTCTCCTTTAATATTTACTTATCATTTCATACAGCAGTCTTCTTATTTTATTTTGCATCTAAAATGGTAGAATAACTAGAAACTAAAGCATGAGGATAAACAGTGTTTGTTTCAGAACAAGTGGAAAACTAATTCAATAAAATTATTGATAAAAAAGAAATTGTCATCTTTATATACAGAAGTTAAGGGTATCTTCACTGGGCAGCATAGTTCTCCCCTTGCTACAGAGCACCAACTTTAGGAACGTATCTCTCACCTAGTTTGTTTAGGACTCATAACCGAGGTAGGAAACATCAAGCAACATAGCTTAGGCATAAGGGTTGCTTTAAAAGCAACACTAAACTGATTTATGTACTCTGTTATGTACATAAAATCTGTTTCTATTATTCCCAGGTAGGAGAACACTTATTACCTCTCCCTGTGAATAACAGAATGCCCAGGGAACACTCACAAACTAATTATACCAGCACTCAACTCGACTCTTCTCAGCTGTCAGGAGCGTTGTGCTGACGGAGCACCTTATTCTGCGTATTTGCACCCAATCAAAAGATCAGGCAGCCTGGATGACAGACATGCGCAGGAGAATCTTCCCCCTCTCCCTCTCGTTTTGCTCTCCCTCCCCCTAGCTGCAAACCCCTTGGTAATATTGTAGTTATTGGTCCCCCGCCCCAACCGCCATAATAGAATTTTGAGAAAGTCCCAATAATTATTACCTTACCTCTCTAACCCCGGTGAGCAGCCGCGTCTCTAATTGGCTTTCTCTCAGCCAATCAGAGACACGACTGCCGGTCCCGCCCCCTGCTTGCAGTTCCGTGCAAGCAGAGGGCCGGGCGTGCGGCAGAGGAAAGATGTAATGTAAGTAACTATCGGGGGACTTTCTCAAAATTCTGGGGACTTCTCAAAAATCTATTATGGTGGTTGGGGCTAGGGGATCAATAACTACAATATTACTTAAGTTGAAAAAAGGGGTGGACAGGCCCTTTAAGTTTGCTTTCATAGAAATCTTTATATGTGGTATCCTGTTATAGTTACTTGAGATAGGTTTCCTATTAATAAATTATTTTAAACATGCTATTTTGAGCTTGTACTACCTTTGTACATGTTGCTTATTAGGATATAAGTAATCATATTTTAAAACATTCCCCGGTATCTGGGACATCAGAGAGAAAAAAATATGCTGGAGACCTGAAAGGTCCTTTTTTGTACCAGGGGTGGTCCTGATTTTGAGCTGCAGGATGCCCAACATAGGAAAGTACCAGGGAGGGGGGTCCCGGTTCCAGCTGTGGGACCCCCTAAGCCCCAAAGACATCAGTTAGTGCCCCTGATGGTATAGCCTGTGGAGGTGGAAGGATGTTCCTCTGCTAGTGCCCTAATTTATTTTTCACATTTTGAGATGAAGGTCTATTCTAAGTATACATGTACATATTTGTTTTCATCCAGGGGAACCAAATAGGATAATCCTGCCAATCTGAGAATAGACCCAGGCAATCCTCCACACAATGATGTAGTTCAAACTGAACAGCAATATTAGACAATCGGAGACCCTATACAGGATCCAGATTAACATGCTAGGTGTACTATTAGTATTCACCATAGAAAGTTCCAGATTATAGTTGCTATGGGCGAGGACTTGGGAAGACAGGTACTGATTAGCTTTATTGGTTAAGGTGAGATGGGATTAAAGGAACTATTACTGAGTGAGATCCTGGCTTGGCTAACTATCCCAGAGTTTCCACCGCATATCAAATATCTAACCAATATTTAAAGTTCACCCTTGATCTGTGGCATGAAACGTTAAGAACTATAAACTCCTGAACCTTTATCATTAATGACACCCATATATCATAACCCCGACTTCCCCCCGGTGTCCACGCTCAGGGGTGGAGGGCATGGCTGGAAAGAGAATTTTTAGAGTAGAACACATAGCACCTGGAGGTTATGTCCTTCAATGGGAACAGATTCAAGCTCAATATAAATTACCAACACAAGAATGGTTACACTACAATCAATTAGCACACTACATACAGAAAAATCAAACGACCACTACTGGTACCCAGCTCACACCATTTGAAAAAACACAATTTTGAATAACAACCGCACAATCACAAAAATATACTCTATGCTGAATGATATCGCCACGCCCCCAAGCCAAATTTATAAACAAATGGGAGAACCTGCTGGGGCAAGTCGGGGATGGAGCAATGGACAAGTATATTCAATTCCCTGAGTAATGCTCCACGAATATAATTGTGCAGGAAAAAAGCTTCAAAATATTGCACCACTGGTATATGTCTCCTCAAAAAACCCATATGATCTACTCACAATCATCCCCTCTCTGTTATAGAGGATGCGGATCGCTAGCAGATTTAAAGCACTGTTGGTGGGACTGCACGGAGGTGCAAAAATGTGGAAGAATGTGAGCTATTAATCCAAGAAGTTCTCCCCACCACAATAACTCTGGACTCATGGTCCGCACTTTTGGCAAAAAGATATCACAATATCCCTCCCAGGAAACAAACTTGCTCACAGGCATGTGCCAGCACTAGGACTCTTATAGCCACTCCTTGGAAGCAACCACCCCTTCTAGACAACAATAGTGTCAAAGATATGATGCTGTGTGTGAAAATGAGTTGGTAGTCAACAGGACCAGGGGTACAATGAAATCATACGATATGGTCTAGAATCCAGGATAAGCACAATGGGCTCCCCGGGGAGGGCCAGACCGGGCAAATGCAATAATTGCTGTGAATCTAAAAAGGAAGGAGGATTTCCTAACCGCAATTGTCAAATAATGAGACGACAGGTATAAAGCAGTGTTGTTTCTTTCTTTCTCTTCTTTTAATTTTTTATTGTTTAATTATATATGCATTGTTAGGTATAAAGTTATAAAGGGAAGGACACAGTCCAGTTCAGCAGTTCAGCATATTATATTTGTCTATGGGAAAGAAAAAAAAAAAAAGGAAAAGATATCACTGTTTGATAATATATGAGAGAATATGTTTGTTATACAGTCTATAACTACAAATGTTAATATGTACAGATTTATAACCTATGAATATTCAAATATATAAATAAAAAATATTGGAAATAAAAAAAAATAATATAGAGCCTTCTTCAGACAGAAGTACCTCACAGCCTCATGTAATGTTAATATAATAGCATTGCCCTTATTAATATATAAACACATTTATTCCTCCCAGCTTTCCTAGAGAAATGGACAGGGACAAAGTATCTAATTTATAGCCGTGTGGCAGACTACAATCCCAGCATTCTGTTTGCATTAAGTTTTTCTTAAAGGGTTGTCCACCCTTAAAATTATTTTTGTATATTAATCCCCCTGTCCCCCAGCCCCAACGCTATATTATTTAATTAGAAAGTTCCCCAAACTTACTTACCTCCCCTCTTTCCTCCGCCGCGCTGCCAGCCCCCTGCTTGCGAGAAAATGCAAGCAGGGGCGGGGACCGGCAGTCGCGTCTGTGATTGGCTGATCGGCAGCCAATCACGGATGTGGCTGCCGGTCATTCAGTGCGGCGGGGGAAAGAGGGGAGGTAATGTTTGGGGAGCTTTCTAATTAAATAAACATAGTGGTTGGGGCTGGGGGGACAGGGGGATTGGTTTAGCAAAAGGCATTTACACTAGGGGGAGGGAATGCTAAGAGGGAGGGAGAGGGAGGGCGGGGGAGAAGGGCTTCAGTACGCATGCCAAACTTCTCCCGGAGATCAGGTAGGAGGCAGAGTCCTATATGGACTCTGCTACTTCCGGTGGGCAGTGGGCTGTTTGGACTCTGTGGGGGGGGACTACAGGAGAACCAGATGGAGCTGGATGTGAGGGTAAGGATTAAGCTACACTACATGATGGGGCCAGTAGTGGGGGGATTATAGTTTTGGGGGTGGACATGCCCTTTAATGTCCTGTAGCTAAGGCATGTGTCCAGATGCAATACAGCCTAATGGTATAGCTCATTATGAAACTTCATAAACTTCCTTAGTCCAGGACCGAAATGTTGTTGTACTATGCACCGTAGCACAAAATCGTTTGATTCAATCCCTTAAGGGCACCTATCTTATGTGGATTTACAGTATGGTATGGTTATTACATGCAATATATTTTTATAATATATATATATATATAATATATATTATATAATATATATCCCTTATATTATATAAATATATTTATATCTCCATAGGAGATTGCATTGAGTTTTAGGAGCTACCAATGTGGTGGGGGGTATAGGATATTACACATAGGAAAGGGGATATGTATGGTGTGTACTATCTCACTATTACCATTTAAATGACAATCAGTAAATTTATATAAAGAATAGCACTGACTTTGGTACAACACAAAATATACAAAATACAACTTATTACAGAGCTGAGATCCCTATTTTAAAATGGAATGGTCCAATGGCAGCTTAAACCACACCCCTGTGTCTGCTCATATTGAAAGGAAGTATAATCCAAAAAATCTTTTGTCTGCTACAAAGGATATGATGTGTATTGTAATGGACATATACACCAAGGCTCCTTATATACCACCTCCAGCCTGTAGGTGGTGTCAGTGAGTGATAAAAGAGACGACATCCCTGCTCTCTATGGTAGGAGGAGAGAAAGTAAAAGTGGTTTGTGGTGTGTGCTTTGAAGTGATATTGACTGCAACACAAGATCCTGTGTATAAGATCCTGTTGGGAGGACAGATTATTGGACAGACAATTTATCTTATTGGATACAAACTCTGAGGAAACAGATAAGTGTACACCAACTTACAAGGATACACAATATACAGGCCTGGTCAATATTCAGTGGTGCACCATAGACAGGGACATCCCTGATTACTGCACACGTTATGTGGGAACCTGTTTATGTGCACTGTCTGCATTTTGCCAGAGTAACCCACTGTGTGCCATGCTACCCATAATGCCACTTAGCAAAATTTTGGATGGGGCCCCCCCACCTACAAGGAAAAAAAAGTTTGCACAAATTAGTTACAACAGCACCCCCCTCCCAGCATAAACAGAAATAAGTGTACTAGAGAGCCATGCTTTATACACCAGAGCCCTCCCTTTAAAGTATGTTTACCAGGCCAAAATATTGCATAAAATATTTTCCCTCAATAGTTAATATAGGAAACTGGGAATTTCACGATACTGGGACAGCAAACTGGACATTTTTACAATGCTGGGACAGCAAACTGAGAATTTCAAGATACTGGGACAGCAAACTAGAAATTTCAAGATACTAGGACAGCAAACTGGGAATTTCACGATACTAGGACAGCAAACTGGGAATTTCATGATACTGGGACAGCAAACTGGGAATTTCACGATACTAGGACAGCAAACTGGGAATTTCACGATACTAGGACAGCAAACTAGGAATTTCACGATACTAGGACAGCAAACTGGGAATTTCATGATACTGGAGCAGCAAACTGAAAATACCACGATACTAGGACAGCAAACTGGGAATTTCACAATACTGGGACAGCAAATTGGGAATTTCACGATAGTGGGACAGCAAACTGGGAATTTCAAGATACTGGGACAGCAAATTGGGAATTTCACGATACTGGGACAGCAAATTGGGAATTTGTACGATGCAGGGACAGCAAACTGAGAATTTCACAATAATGGGACAGCAAACTGGGAATTTCATGATACTGGGACAGCAAACAGGGAATTTCAGGATACTGGGACAGCAAACTGGGAATTTTTACAATGCTGGGATAGTACACTGAGAATTTCACGATACTGGGACAGCAAACTGGAAATTTCACGTTACTAGGACAGCAAACTGGAAATTTCATGATACTAGGACAGCAAACTTGGTATTTTACATTAGTGGGACAGCAAAGTGGAAATTTCACAATACTGGGACAGCAAACTGGGAATTTCACAATACTGGGACAGCAAACTGGGAATTTCACGATAGTGGGACAGCAAAATGGGAATTTCACAATACTGAGACAGCAAACTGAAAATATCGCAATACTAGGACAGCAAACTGGGAATTTCACCATACTGGGACAGCAAACTGGGAATTTCATGATAGTGGGACAGCAAACTGGGAATTTCACAATACTGGGACAGCAAAGTGGGAATTTCACGATACTGGGACAGCAAACTGAAAATATCACTTGCCTCTATGCCTTAAAGAAACAGTATTAACTAAACATGTAGATGTTACAAATACTAGGACAGCAAACTGGGAATTTCACAACACTGGGACAGCAAACTGGGAATTTCACGATAGTGGGACAGCAAACTGGGAATTTCACGATAGTGGGACAGCAAACTGGGAATTTCACGATACTAGGACAGCAAACTGGGAATTTCACAATACTGGGACAGCAAAGTGGGAATTTCACGATACTGGGACAGCAAACTGGAAATTTCACGATTGTGGGACAGCAAAGTAGGAATTTCACGATACTGGGACAGCAAACTGAAAATATCACGATACTAGGACAGCAAACTGGGAATTTCACAACACTGGGACAGCAAACTGGAAATTTCACGACTGTGGGACAGCAAAGTGGGAATTTTATGATACTGGGACAGCAAACTGGAAATTTCACGATTGTGGGACATCAAAGTGGTAATTTCCCGATACTAGGACAGCAAACTGAAAATATCACGATACTAGGACAGCAAACTGGGAATTTACAACACTGGGACAGCAAACCGGGAATTTCACGATAGTGGGACAGCAAAGTGGGAATTTCACAATACTGGGACAGCAAAGTGGAATTTCCAGTAACTGGGACAAAAACTGAAAATATCACGATACTAGGACAGCAAAGTGAATTTCACGATAGTGGGACAGCAAAGTGGGAATTTCACTAGTGGGACAGCAAACTGGAAATTTCACGATAGTGGGACAGGAAAGTGGGAATTTCATGATAGTGGGACAACAAAGTGGGAATTTCACGATACTGGGACAGCAAACTGGAAATTTCATGATAGTGGGACATCAAAGTGGGAATTTCACGATACTGGGACAGCAAACTGGGAATTTCACAACACTGGGACAGCAAACTGGGAATTTCACGATAGTGGGACAGCAAACTGGGAATTTCACGATAGTGGGACAGCAAACTGGGAATTTCACGGTACTAGGACAGCAAACTGGGAATTCACAATACTGGGACAGCAAAGTGGGAATTTCACGATAACTGGGAA
>JAACNH010000744.1:25117-148144 GCA_019447015.1 Hymenochirus boettgeri
TCGACAGCAAAGTGTGAATTCACGATAGTGGGACAGCAAAGTGGGAATTTCACTAGTGGGACAGCAACTGAAATTTCACGATAGTGGGACAGGAAAGTGGGAATTTCATGATAGTGGGACAACAAAGGGGAATTTCACGATACTGGGACAGCAAACTGAAATTTCATGATAGTGGGACATCAAAGTGGGAATTTCACGATACTGGGACAGCAAAACTGGGAATTTCACAACACGGGACAGCAAACTGGGAATTTCACGATAGTGGGACAGCAAACTGGGAATTTCACGATAGTGGGACAGACAACTGGGAATTTCACGGTACTAGGACAGAAACTGGGAATTTCACAATACTGGGACAGCAAAGTGGAATTTCACGATACTGGGAAAGCAAACTGGAAATTTCACGATTGTGGGACAGCAAAGTGGGAATTTCAAGATACTGGGACAGCAAACTGAAAATACACGAAACAGGACAGCAAACTGGGAATTTCACAACACTGGGACAGCAAACTGGAAATTTCAACTGGGGACAGCAAGTGGGAATTTCATGATACTGGGAACAGCAAACTGGAAATTTCACGATTGTGGGACATCAAAGTGGGAATTTCCCGATACTGGGACAGCAAACTGAAAATATCACGATACTAGGACAGCAAACTGGGAATTTCACAACACTGGGACAGCAAACTGGGAATTTCACCATACTGGGACAGCAAACCGGGAATTTCACGATACTGGGACAGCAAACTGGGAATTCACAATACGGGACAGCAAAGTGGGAATTTCATGATACTGGGACAGCAAACTGGAAATTTCACGATACTGGGACAGCAAACTGAAATATCACGATACTAGGACAGCGCAAAGTGTGAATTTCACGATAGTGGGACAGCAAAGTGGGAATTTCACTAGTGGGAGCAAACTGGAAATTTCACGATAGTGGGACCGAAAGTGGGAATTTCATGATAGTGGGACAACAAAGTGGGAATTCTGGATACTAGGACAGCAAAACAGCAATGACATGAAATTAGGCTTGCTCCTGGGCTTCTCTGCTCCCTCACATATATACATACTTTAAACACACATACACATGAATAGACATTTTTAGCACACACCTTCATATTTAACGGACACACTTAAACTCATACACTATCACAAAGACACAAAGCTAACATACATACTTTTGCAAACCAATATATATCCACCCCTTTTTTATTTAGAAGCTTTTCCCTACTTGGCTTGCAGTTTTTCTCTTACAGAGGGCAGGGTGGAGCACAGATCTGCACAGCTCTGTGAGCCTTTGATAAGTTCATGCTGGTGATTTTCAACAGCTGGTGATGCTCCTCAACAGCACTGACACAGAGGAGACTGTAAGGATGGGGTCACACCACTAGAATGCATTGTTGCGTGATTGCAATCACCCTCTAATTCGCAATTGGAGTGCATGCAATTGTGCAAAAATGCGGATCGCTTGCACTCCGAATAATGGATTGCACAAGCAGCACTCAGTGTGGCGACATACCCTATAGGGAGACTACCGTGGCCCAGGAAAGCCACTACACACACTAGCAATAAAGCCCCAATGCCGATGGTATCGGGACTTTATCGCTAGTGTGTGTACCTAGCTTAGCCTGCATTACTTTACCCTGACCCCACCTGAACACTTTGAAGAGCGTTATGGCTCAGATAACAAGCAGCACTGCAACAGCAACCTATTGCGAGGATCTCACTTAACACACTCTATGAGGAACGCTTGCATGATTACAAACACAAGCTCAGCTGATTGGTATGTGCACTATTTGTAATTAGCTACTTGCCAATCACAGAGAAGGAGGAGAGGCGCGAACTAGGTCAGAGTGTAGGATTTTATTTATTTTTAAAATGTTGCTTTTTAAAGGGCATTACGGGTCCCCAGTGGCTACGGGCCCAATGCAGCTGCTATGGCTGCTATGGTAACCCTAAGCCATTGCATCACACAATTGTACATCTAATATTTGATAGCTTTGTCTTCTTTTTTCTAGGGTATCCGGATTTTAAAGAGCAGTCCAAAGTCCTCCACCTGCTGTGTCTTCTTAATAAACATTAGTTTGCCAGGAGCCCATGCGTCTGGTAAACACTGGATCCCTTCTCCAATCAAGGTTTACTTTACTGAACTTCATTTCTTTTCTAGGGTGTCCAGATTTTAAAGAGCTGAGTAGTGTGAAGTATCTACCTGCTGTAGCCTAAGGGCACGGCCACACTGCAACGCAAACACAATCGCACACGGAATCGCATGCGATTTCATGTGTAATTTCGTTGCGTTTGAGCATGCGTTTCAATGATATGAAAAAAACTCAAGCGCAAACGCCAAAAAAAAGCGCAGCAGTGTGGCCTAGCCCTTATGTCTTTCTCTTCCAGGGTGTCTACATTGAAGGAACTGAGCAGAACAATGTCTCCAACTGCCAGGTCTTCAAACCAAAAAGAAAAGCTGAAATCTCCAATCACACAGCTGAGGATACAGATGCCAAATAACTGATCATGGTAAGACAGTTCTATATTCTCAAATACAATAAGAAACATCTATATATATATAACCTACCCCTGTAGTCGATTTCTATGGGAGGAACTGTAAGATTATAGCCTTATAACCTACAGTTCCAGGAGGAGAAGGAAACCAGAAGCCACAAAGGGGTAAGTTACAATAAATAATGCACCCCGAACTGTAAATTAAAGGGATATTAGAAGTCACCTTGGAGTTCCATGTCCTGTATAAAAGGTACTCGGCCTGCGGTCTCGTACTTTTATATGGTCACGGAACTCCTCGGTGATTCTAATATCCTTATAATTTACAGTTGGGGTGCATTATCCACTATATAATCTCCATTCATATTTGCTTAAGTAGTTTTTCTTTTTCAGGGTATCTTTACTTTAAGGAGCTGAGCAACTGAGTAACAATGGTAGTGGCTCAGATTTACTGTACCTCAAAGCACAGTACAACAGATGTCCTCTTGCTGAAGAGAAGACACCAGATAGATTGGATTTTAATTTAAATCATTTTAACAGTTGCTTTGTAATGATATGTAAGACACGTTTTACTATTTAGAATAGATCAAGATCATCTGTTTTTAATTTAATTTTTAAAAGATTGCTCTAACAACCATGTACTTTTGCAGATATTTTAAAATATTTTTCTTTCACAAAGGATGTGTTGGATATTGCTAAAAGAATTTCATATGGTTAGGTTAGAATGTTAGGTTGTTAGGGCCTGCTGATAGAGTTTAGTCTATTTGGCAAGCTCAGGATTTCATGGGTTACCATGAACAAACCCAGAAGGAGATTCATGACTGAATACATTCATGCATTCTATTATATATGGATCATATAATAATATTATATATTATCTACTTGCATAATTATCATCACAGCCAATACAGATATCCCCTTTACTTTTGTTATAAAGTATAGCTTAAGTATGTGGCTTTTAGGTCTTTGGGCTGAAGAAATGGAAACTTACGAAGCATCTCTTTCTGTTGTAAATTGTGAACCTATGTGAGTTAAATAACTGTATTTGCCTCTGTGTCTGTCCTTTTTCTACTACATATAGCCTAAGGAACACATAGCACATAAAACAAGTATACCACTTGTGATTAAAGGTCCCACTTTCATTAATCTTCCAATTTTCAGATTCTCCCAGAATGAGCATAGCTACTGTATTACACACAGCCAATTCCTCGCTGCATTCTTCTTCTCTTCTAGGTAATGACTGTCAGTCATGGCTGCAATGGTAGCATTGCAGACAATGGCTGACAGCCATTCCAATCGGGCAGCTAGGAGCGTGTCTGCTCGCAACAGGAGCAGATGAGGAGGGACTTTGGAGAGGGATCAGCTGTGTGTAAGTAGCTATATCTCAGTGTGGAAGCATCTGAGAAAGGTAAGATTATAATGAAAGTGGGTTTTGGGGGTAATAATTTTCTAAATATCTTAAGTATTTTGTGTGCGGTTTTTGGGGGCAGCTACCACACATCTGTAGGAACAAACGTTTCGGACGATAATCGGCCCGTGTGTAGGCACTTATTGGCCGATACGATAGTTCGTTCAGAGATCCGCCAGTTCGTGGGGGTCACAGATCCCCGACCATGTCCGTTTCGGACGATAAAGTGCCTACACACGGGCCAATAATCAGCCCGTGTGTAGGCACTTTATCGGCCTAAACTGACGTTCGTTCCTACACATCGTGCGCCACAGGTTGGGACCCGCGAACGCATGTGTGTACGAACATTAAGGTAAACAATCAGCTTATCTAAAGCTTAACCCATTCATTGATGCTACACAAACATTATTCTGTCTCAGCATCAAAGATATGTACAGTTAAAAACCAATATAATCGTGAAAACTATTTCGTTATAATAATTTAGTTAAATGCATATATATCATCACACACCAAAAATTATGCATATAAATATATAGCCTAATTAATAAACTCATTTATAATGATATCATATATAATGGTGGCATTGCAGGCAATGGCTGACAGCCATTTCCAATCGAGCAGCTAGGAGCGTGCTCTACTCCAACAGGAGCACAACAGGAGCAGATGAGGAGGGAATTCTGGCAAGGGATCAGCTGTGTGTAAGTAGCTATATCTCAGTGTGGAAGCATCTCGAGAAGGTAAGATTATAACAAAAGTGGGCTTTGGGGGGTAATCTTTCTAAATAGCTTAAGTTATTTTCTGGCTGGAGTATCCCTTAAGCAAGATTAAGAAAGTTATTAGTTCTGGTTTTTGGGGGCAGCTACCACACATCTCCTGGGTTTCCAGGTAGAGCCTTAAAGTTGCCCATACAAGTTATAATTACCCACCGATCTGCAACATTCAATCAATATTTCCGGAATGGCATTTTCAGTTCTACTTGAAGACCCACAGGATGGACTGGATGGATGTGTGCCTTTATACAACTTCCAATACTATGTTACCATGTAACTGTTAGACAGACATTATGGGTAGGGTATAAAGGTTGGACTAGATGGACGTATGTCTTTATTCAACTCCAATACTATGTTACTATATAACTGTTAGACAGACATATGGGTAGGATATAAAGGTTGGAATAGATTGACGTATTTTTTTTATTCAACTTCCAATACTATGTTACTATGTAACTGTGAGACAGATATTATGGGTAGGGTAAAAAGGTTGGACTAGATGGACATATATGTCTTTATTCAACCGTCAATACTATGTTACTATATAACTGTTGACAGACATTTGGGTAGGATATAAAGGTTGGACTAGATGGACGTATGTGTTTATACAACCTCCAATACTATGTACTATGTAACTGTTAGACAGACATTATGGGTAGGTATAACGGTGGACTAGATGGAAGTATGTCTATATACAACCTCCAATACTATTTTAATATGTAACTGTTAGACAGACATTATGGGTAGGATATAAAGGTTGGACTAGATGTACATATATGTCTTTATACAACTCCCATACTATGCTACTATGTAACTGTTAGACAGACATTATGGGTAGGGTATAAAGGTTGGACTAGATGGACTTATGTCTTTATTTAACCTCCAATACTATGTAACTATGTAACTGTTACTGACATTATGGGTAGGGTATAAAGGTTGGATAGATGGACACATGTCTTTATTCAACCTCCAATACTATGGACTTGTAACTGTTAGACAGACATATGGGTAGGGTATAAAGGTTGGACTAGATAGATGTATGTCTTTATACAACCTCCAATACTATATTACTAGGTAACTGTTAGACAGACAGTATGGGTAGGGTATAAAGGTTGGATGAGACAGACGTATGTTTATACAACCTCCAATACTATGTACTATGTAACTTTTAGAAAGGCATTATGAGTAGGGTATAAAAGTTAGACTAGAGGACGTATGTCTTTATTCAAACTCCAATACTATGTTACTGTAAACAGACATTGTGTAGGCTAAAAAGATTGGACAGAGGATGATGTCTTATACAACCTCCAATACTATGTTACTATGTAACTGTTAGACAGACATTATGGGTAGGGTATAAAGGTTGGACTAGATGGATGTATGTCTTTATTCAACCTCTAATACTATGTGCTATGTAGGAATAGTTACCAGTAGATGGTAGACATTTGCACTCGTACTTGTCTCTGTGTGTTACTCTGTAATTCTATATGCTGCTGTGAAATTACTGCAGGTTTTATGTGTGTACAATGTTTACGTAAAAATGTAAGCTAACATTTTAATTAGTAAAGGGAGGTGCTAGAAAAGGACGAATCATGTGCAAATTAGTATTAAGGGCAAATATAATTGAAAAGAATTGTTAGCTGAGTATCCCATTCTATGACAGGGGTTACCCCAGAGTGCCACTATGATGATGTAACAAATTGCTAAAGGGCAACTAAGCCACAGAACAAAACTGAACCAGAAGTCAGGACACCTTGATAAAAACCAGAACTCGCGTCTTACCTCTCATTTTGATACAGGTGCTGGGAAATTTACCTAAATAACATATGGTTTGTGCTTTACTTTTCAGCATTCTAGTATCGACAGTTTGGTCAACGACCATTATGTTCGCACCTGCTCAGTCCTTAGCTATGGCACAAACTTGTTCAGTTGGTCACCACCCATTAATAATATCTAGCCAATCCTTTTACAGGACAGATAAAGCAAGGAAGCATGTGACTGAGGTCAGGAGGTGTGGTCTGACACTGCAATACACACAGATACTTCATCCAGTTCTTAACAGGCTTTGATTTACTTTTACAGAGTTTACTAAAGTGGCATTTATAGTTTATTGGTGTTTTTAGGGGGGGGTGTTTTCAGATTCTGAAGTATAAAAATTGGTTAATTCTCCTTTAATAGAAGACATAACTAGAATTACTGACACCCAAAAAATGTTATAGAGATGATGGAATCAGATACATCTACTTATGGTAGGCAACAGAATTTGCTCATGTAACACGACACTGGGCCATTCTGACATTATAGTCAACACATTTTTTAGACTATCTGCATTTGACAGCAAAAAGGGGCACCAATAGGAGATTTTGGACAAAAAGTCACTTTCCAAGGTCAAGTACAAGGACAGGAGGAGTTACCTCCTAAAAGGTTTTTGTCAGATACAAGATGTTTCACATGTTAAAAAGATAAAAAACTAACACATATTTAAATTGTGGCTCTACTAATGTTGCGTTCATCTTAACATGCAGCTGCCCTGGATATAAGTGGGGAAAACTTAAAAGCACACAAGGATATGGACCAACCACTTTCATTTCATTTTAAAGATCATCACAGGATGTCAAACAACTAAAAAGTTTCACTTTTGACAAATACAAGACAACATCCGAGGAGAAACGGAGATCTAAAACTCTTCACAAAAGGAAACTATTGGATCTACATTACAAAGTAACTTATGAAATTTTGAGACAGAAATCCATAATGGTGGATCCACCCGAAAGTTATTATTTTTTGCCTTAGTTCTCCTTTATTGAGAAAATGATTGATTTAGTTATGTCTATACCTGCACTGTGAAGGGGCATTTTATAAGTCTTTGGTATAGGTATTGACATTTTACAAAGCAGCCATAGATTACCCACAGTTATTAGAAGTTTATGGCTGCACCATTATTCTGCGTCATAAAATCCTGCACGGTCATAGAATAGTATTGGCAATGTGCTTGGTATTTTACACTGACATTTATACAACAAATACCATTTAGTATCTTACAGCTGATTGAATTTTTACTGCATATTTACTGCTCTTTATACTATTTAAGGTTTGGTTTCTTATTTAAGTATTATGTTAGTATTATTATTTAGGAAGTTATTTAAGAATCTGTAGTGTTATTAAAGAGAGGTTATTCTTATTAAAGGACAATTACTATCACAACCCCCAACTGAATCGTAGTACCCAGGGACCTAAACCCCACTGTACTCACCCCTGGGTTCAATTCCTAGCTTACTCACCTGAAGTTTCCTTAGGTGCTCCAGGGACCAGTATCCTTGTTTAGGTTAGAGATGGCCGAACGCGCATTCCGTTTTTGGTTTTGGATTTTGGAACCATTTCTAATTTAGGTAGGGGATCATTTAAGGAGAATACTCTATTAAGGACCAGTATCCTTACGTAATTAGGGGTATTTTATTTAAAGAAGGGTATATCTTTAAGGACCTGTATCCTATTTAGGTAGGGGTATACAATTTAATGAGGAATATCTTATTTATTAGGACCAGTATACTTATTAGGAAGGGGGTATTATATTTAAAGAGCAGGGGCATTCATTATCATTTTTACATGGTCTATAATTATATGATGTTGTAGTGATGGTGTTGTTAAACAAAACGCAACAACGTAACAAGGATTAAAATTGACAAACAGGAGGGTTTTTTCTTCAGAAATATTGATGCTGTGAAGGGTTAAACACTTCTGGCATGAAATATGGCAAAAAAAGAGGAAGAAAATTTACCAGCAGCTTAATGCTCCCCTGAAAACAGAATGTCTGCTATACTAAAATGCTTCTAACATTCTTTAGAAAACCTGAACCTCCACTGGTGGTAAAGTCTTCTCTGTGCATTACGTGTTAAATACCTGCAGCACAGTAGCAGAGGAGGCTTCTCAATTGCATCTATGTCGGGAAGTCAGCAATTGGCAGTAATTGGTGCAGGCCCAGAAGCTGCAGAGGAGAAAGCAGTGCCACGGTGAGGGCTAGAGATTATAAGTAATGTTAGAGGCATTTTGTATAGTGAAAAATTGTGTTTGGGGTGCCTAAAGCTGCCGTTAAAAATGATTAATAAGAAACTGGTGTTTTGCTGCCAGGCTGGATTCAATAGCTATTAAATTAATAGTTTTAAAGGATATCTGTTGTATTCAATTAGATCAACTGGACTTTTATTTAACATAAATGGCCTCCTTGACACCTCTCTTAACCAGCTACGTTTTTGCCAATATGTTAACATTACAATCTCTCAAAGGTATGTCCTTTATCCTTAAGATGCAGGTACACGACTGAGTCCTAACCGAGGAATTGGCTCTTCTGTGCTGGGTCATACGTTAATGCAGTTGCTGTTTGGTCTCCCCCAATCAAACAAACAATTTTCATGAACCTGAACTGCTGTATATATGATGTTGTTTTTTGTTTCCAGGGTACATAATTGTCACAGATTCTTGTACAAGTCATTCTGAAATAAGAAAACCAGTCGGATGACTAGCAAAACGTCTTCAAGAACTAAACTTCAAGTCCAGTTGATTAATTGAATACAACAGATATACCATGACCTGGATGAATGAGAACCTTCACAAGCATATTTTAAAGGAATAGTTCACTCCCAAAGTGAACCATTCCTTACTGTATTGATTAAAGCCTGGGAGGTTAAGGAGCTATGCCTTACCTCCCATTATTCAATAATAGCTCAAGAGCCAGGGCCGAAGGTAAGTATATTTACCTTATGCGCCATCCTACACTGCAGAACTCCAAATCCCCGAACGCTTCCTGATTCTATTCTCTTTAGCGCGCATGCACAATAATGCGCGATAAAGCTAAAATGGCTAGTTTACAATAAAAATGTTACAATGCTACCTAACACACATTACTTTCTACCTACACCTGACAGACCTGCAATCTAACAATGCAAAGAGAGCAAAATGATCCCCCTCTAGTGCTTAGGGTTGCCAGACGTCCCTATTTGGACGGATTTTCCGACTGCAGGGACAAAATCCTAAGTGCCAAAGTTAGTGCTGAAATACCTTTGCCCTGTTACGCCTCTGCCTTTGGTCGACGTTCACACCCGTCTTCCCCCTGGCCACACCAAGTTTCCTCGCCCCCACCTATCGTGACGCCAATGTGCATGCAACCCAGCCAACCACATTTGCAGTTGAATCCAGTAACTCGCAGATGTAAAGGGTAAAAACTACAGGGTTATCATGGCGAAAAAGTGCCACAGAAAAGCTTAATGTTTCTCAATGTTTTCTATTGTATTGCCTTACAAGACCCAGTATATAACTGTGGAACACCATTCCCGCAATGTTTCCTGGTCGGATATTACATTAACATTACAAGCAGTAAGGTATTAAGGAATATCGCAGGAATGTCTGAATTAAAGAACTACAGGGAGATTCAATAAAAGTTCATATGTTAAAAAAGGTGCTAATTTGTCCCAAACTGATTATCCGGGGTGTAACTACCAGGGGTGCAGGGGACCGCCACCAGCCGGTCTTGGCCAGAAGGGACCCATTTTGTGCTAAGGTTCCAAAACTACCATTCTGTGTGGCCAACTGTTTTTACCAGTGGTTCTGTATACAAAGCATTTTACCATTGTCTGTGTGCAAGCATTAACCAGTGCCTGACTGTGTGCAGGGCCAGTTTCCCAACCAGTTTATCTGTGTTGCATGGCAAGCATTTAACCAGTGCTGGCCCATGCCCCCATTTTGCATCAGGGCCCATAAGTCTGTAGCTACGCCAATGCTATTAACATTAAAAGCTAATATCTGATTGGTTGGGGCAAAATTATAACCATTTTAATAAGAACTGCAGTATAATTGATAACCCGTGTAGTATGTGGGCACTTTAATGGGCCCCATGCTCATCTTTGTCACAGAGCCTTTTCCCCCCCAAAAACCCTGCCCCACAAAGGTACTGGTGGTTTTCCTAACAATCAAAGCACTTTAAAGGTGGCAAGTACAGGCAACTCTATATCACTTTTGTTCCAAAACCTATGGGGTCTAAGGGATCAGATATCTTCTCTGCTGCCTAGAACATAAATCATACAATCGCAGCACTTGTGATACTATTTTTTTCCATCAAAACACTCGGAAAAGAATTAAAAAATACAATACCGGTACATGCAGTGTGTATCAATAAAACATTTTATCTAAATACAAGGCAAAGTCAAAACTAAAGGTTATTTACATTTATTTTATTCTTAATGCAAAAAACATTTAATACAAATCAATCAGTTTGTCTTCAGGGGTGGTTAGTGTGGGAAAAAAGGGTACAGGAAGAATACACATTTTATGCCAGCCTGGTTCATGGTATGTCAATGTGAAATGCAAGTTATAACCTATGCTCGCTATATTCCAGGGCAGCAGGCTGTCCTGGTATCATGTTGTTCATTATGGTAAGATCTCAGTGCTCCATCCTTATTCTTTAAACCAGGTTCTTCCATTCTCACCATGTTTCTCATCCTCCCCGTTCTCAAAGACTGAACAACTATTAAGTGTTTCTCAGTTACAAGTTGAGTTGAACGAGGGTTTAAACTTGGGAGATGAATGAAGATGAATGAAGATGAATGAGGGTTTAAACATGAGAGATGAATGAAGGTCCTTCATTAGTCTGGTCCAATCAATTCTCTACAAACCGGAAATATAAACAAAGTAACCAATTAGTTTCTCTGTAACGGATAAGAATAAACCCAAACCCCTATGTCCCTGTTCTAACTGGGGGGGATACATAGATTCCTTTGTTACAGTCTCTCATGTGCGAAATACAAACATACCTGGAAGAAGAGATGCTCCATAATGTCTTCTGCTCCGTGTTTGCTTCCTCCCAGGCGTTGCTTTCCATTTTTATTTAAAAGCTACAAAACAAAATCATTGTGAGCCAAAGGTTAATTTCCCAGGAGTTTTACATAGTAACAGTTTCAGTCTGAAACTTACTTTGTATAATAAGGCCTTGGTGGGAATGTTAATTTCCTTTGGCATTCTTGGCTCTTCATAACAGATAGAATTTTTATAATCTTTATATGTTACTCCATGAAATGGCAACTAAAGAAATAGAGGAATATCTGTTTAATGACCCAGTTTTACTGAGTAATAATAAAACTATATAAAACCAGACAACGAACACCCAAGGAAACATCAGTATATTTGATTCGTGATTATTTGTATGATAATATTCAGGATCTACAGCTTTCCTATCTGGATTTAAACTATCTGGTCCTGTAACATTAAGTCAATTTATCTCGGACCAGTTTAGTAACATGGAGACGTTTTACCACTGAGGAAGCCACTTGGATGAGCGTTAAAGTGTCTTAAAAGACTAAACAAGTCTAGTTAAATTGATTCTAATATAACTTGACATACAATAAACTAGATGGCTAAATAAGTGAATAAATGTTTCATACTTACATCACCAACCAACATTTGGTAGATGATCAAGCCCACAGCCCACAGTCTACTGATCGGGTTATAGGGCTTATTCTCCACATCTCTGGAGCCTGTATAGTAGATGTCCAACTCTGGACACCATTTCATCTCCGTAGCCAATTCCTTAAGAACAGATATAAAATATACAGTCACCTTAAGACGTCTCTTTAATATCATTATTTTATTCACTGTTTGTATAATGACCAATGCTCTATTTTTAATGTTCATATTGTTAGTGTGTGTGATTGTTACTGACAGTAAGCTTGTTAGATACACTGCTATTTTCTACATGTTGGGCCGTAAAAGAACATTAAACCAAAAACTGATCTATTCTATCCCAGTACCAGGAATCCTACCTTCTGCACAGAGTTCAAAGTCGGCCATTTTCAGAAATCCATATCCGCCAACAACAATTCCAGGATGCAAATCTTGGAGAAGAACAAAAGAAAGTTTTGAGAATAAAGTGGATAAATAATAAACAGTTGGAACAAAGGTCATCCTGGGTAAAGACTTATTTCTCCTCAGAAATCACTGCTTTTTAATTTACTTCTTGTACAATGGTTTAACCATTAAATCCCATACCCATAGAATATTATGACTATTTCACGTATTTCCATGAGCACTTACCTATAGACAATGTTACGGTCATGAAGGAATTTCACACCTAACACAATGCAGGCTGAGTAAAACCTGTAGATATATAAATAAAACTCCATCAGCCAAATTAATAAACATAACATACTGGATATATCTTCCCATAACTGTCTGACTGTGAGACAATAGTCAGGTTACCTGCAGTCACCAACAATGTAATACTCACATTGTCTTTCCAAGGGGGATTGGACCATTGGCATTGTTCAGGTAGGTTGCTAAATCTCCCTGGCAGCAAATTCAATAACTGATCCCTGGTGATATTCGGTATTGAAGGGGCAGACGTAGCAATCACGAAAGGACATTTTTGATTTGACTCAGTTGCCAGATTAGTCTCTATATCGAAGCTGAAAAAATGAAAAAACAAGATCATAGGTGAAAGCAGTGCAGCTGAGTGCTGTTACCCTTATCATCCCTTAAACATTATAAACATAATAAAAGATAACTTCTAGCAGATCAAAGAATTACAACGGAAAACAACTGGAAACTAATATATAAAACTCTCAAGGATTTTAAATCTATACAGCATAATAAACCAAGTAATTGCTGGGCCTGCCCACTATATTTTCAAAAGTCATATGCACAGATCCCAAACGTGATTTAATATCATGCTTAGGACTATGATTTGTCATTTAAAAAGTCTGTCCAATAGATTCTATATCCACTTACCATTTACGCTTAAATGTGTGCATAGATATTCTTTGCTTCTTATTTTACTGCAACTTTGGCTCTGTTCTTTTACTTCTGCCAGGAACACTCGGAAAAGAGAACATTCCGTGACTTCCCCGGGCAATGGGAACAACAGGGATCATTATAATTAGGGGCTGAATAACTCACCTTTCCGAAGGTTCCTTCACTCAGCCAATTACAGAACTCCAATTCATCATGATGCAGAAATAGGTTCTGTTGAGCACTGAAAGGAAAGAATTAGAATTAATTTGATTGGCCATCAACTTTGTTCACACGTGCAATCACGGGGAGAGTATTGTTAATGTATGGCCTCGTTGATGCCCAATCAAACGGCCATTTCCTCCAACTGATCACCTATATATTAATGATTTTGTGTAGCGGCCAGCCTCGCAAATGCATGTTTGTTGTAGAAGGTTACATTAACGCATTCCGGTGATATTGTTAATCTAAATGGGTTACAGTTTCTATTTAAACTTACTCCAATTCACAATAACAAAACTCTGGCTGTTTGGATTTCAGCAAACTGGAAATTTCACGACTGTGGGACAGCAAAGTGGGAATTTCATGATACTGGGACAGCAAACTGGAGTCGATGAAATTCCAGTTGCTGTCCCAGTGTTGTGAAATTCCCAGTTTGCTGTCCTAGTATCTCGTGATATTTTCAGTTTGCTGTCCCGTATCGTGAATTCCCACTTTGCTGTCCCACAATCGTGAAATTTCCAGTTTGCTTTCCCAGTATCGTGAAATTCCCACTTTGCTGTCCCAGTATTGTGAAATTCCCAGTTTGCTGTCCTAGTACCGTGAAAGTGGGACAGCAAAGTGGGAATTTCATGATACTGGGACAGCAAACTGGAAATTTCACGATTGTGGGACATCAAAGTGGGAATTTCCCGATACTGGGACAGCAAACTGAAAATATCACGATACTAGGACAGCAAACTGGGAATTTCACAACACTGGGACAGCAAACTGGGAATTTCACCATACTGGGACAGCAAACCGGGAATTTCACGATACTGGGACAGCAAACTGGGAATTTCACAATACTGGGACAGCAAAGTGGGAATTTCATGATACTGGGACAGCAAACTGGAAATTTCACGATACTGGGACAGCAAACTGAAAATATCACGATACTAGGACAGCAAAAGGGACCTTTTCCTTTCAGCCCCTGTCCATACACTTTGAAGGGACCTTTTCCCCTCAACCCCTGTCCATACACTTTGGAGGGACCTTTTCCCCTCAGCCCCTGTCCATACACTTTGAAGGGACCTTTTCCCCTCAGCCCCTGTCCATACACTTTGAAGGGACCTTTTCCCCTCAGCCCCTGTCCATACACTTTGAAGGGACCGTTTCCCCTCAACCCCTGTCGATACACTTTGAAGGGACCTTTTCCCCTCAGCCCCTGTCCATACACTTTGAAGGGACCTTTTTCCCTCAGCCCCTGTCCATACACTTTGAAGGGACCTTTTTCCCTCAGCCCCTGTCCATACACTTTGGAGGGACCTTTTTCCCTCAGCCCCTGTCCATAACATAATAGGCCATTCTTTCTAAAATATGTTCTTATGAGGGTGGAGTTGTCCTTTAAGGTCTGTGTAACACATTACAATTTGTTCCTGGAAGGTTTCAAATATAAACCCTGGAAAGACTATGTTACTATTGGTGATATGAACCACATTTATATACAATATAAACCCTGTTGATATATCATACTTTGTCCTATGAATTCATTACTGTATGCCTGCTATGCTTCTGGATGCCTCATGGAAACTGAGCAATTTAGAAACCTGTACTGAGCATTACTGAGCCTGTACTGAGCCTGGGCATGCTGAGAAGAGGCAGACAGGGGATTAACATTCAGTCATTGGCTGTGATGTCAACTGTCAAATTCTTACCTGACAGTTGCTAACTGGAAGAACCAGGAAGCAGAAACAGGGGAAACAGGATTGGAAATGTCTGGTTCCCTCTGTTATAGAAGCTGTTGTTCTGTGTGTGCAGCTCTCTGAGTTGTGTAGCCATACATTATACTGTTGTTGTGTCACTGAAGTGCACTGTCTGTTTTGTTGAAGTTGGGCAGCACACAGAGCCCAGGCCCTTCATCTGAGTTCCTGAATTGGGGAATCACACTCTGTAAGTGACGTGCAGGATTTTTATTGGTCAAACTGGACTTCATGGGCGTCGACCCTGTCAGAGGGCGTCGCTGTTATGTTGAGTCATTCAGGGGTGTGGCTGTGAGGTGAGTGCATGCACAAGATTTCTGCTTAATATAGTAGATGTCATTACTAACATTAACACTGTAAAAGGGCTTGCCCAAAAGGTACAGTTTCTTGGGGGGTTGCGTAGATTGCAGGGACCAGAATGACTCCAGACGAAAAAAACAACAGTTTGTGAACAACAGTTCCAGGTTTAAGCTGACTGCAATCAGCTTTATTTCACCAGCCCAGAGCACAGTGGTACATCCATAAACAAAACATAAAAATAAATCCTAGCCTGTTCGGCTCTAACTAACATTCAGAATTCCCTCTCTATGTGACAGACAGGACCTAATATCCAACTCTGCAATTACACCGTACAACAGTTAGTTCCTCACGGTGTCTGGCACTCTCCTTTACTGCATCCAGACAGTTCCCTGGAAGAGAGAGAAAGAACCCTTGAGACACCTTATTTAAAGGGTTTTCCCCTGCAGCCTAATGAGGCTATTAATTAGCCAGGATCACCAAAAGCCTGGATAGTCTGGTGAATGGAAGTCCCACCCGCTCACTTCCATTCGCTCCAGGGCCCCTTTTCCAGGCTTTTCCGAAAAGCCAAATGCAGTGAAAGAACACCCTTTCACTACTGAGCTACTTACCCTGGAGCTAAATACACATAAGAGAGAAATCTGGGGGAAATATAAACACCTTCCACCACTATCCCAGCATTTCTCTCACAACACGTATATTAACAGGTATGATTATTGATTTTTTAAATTTTTATTCCCTCCAATATTTATAACAGGGCAGCACGGTGGCTCAGTGGTTAGCAATGATGCCTTGCAGCGCTGAGGTCCTGATTTCAATTCCACCCTTGGACACATCTGCAAGGAGTTTGTATGTTCTCCCCGTGCTTGCGTGTGTTTCCTCCGGGCACTCTGCTTTCCCCCACAATCATAAAGACATACTGATAGGTTTTATGTGTCCATATATGTGCTTAGATTGTAAGCTCAGCTCTTCGGGGCAGGACCTGATGTGAATGTATACATGTAATTGTAAAGCGCTACGGAAGATGTTAGCGCTATATAAATCCACAATAATAATAATAATAATAATTATATATATATATATATATATATATATATCTTCTTTTCTTCTTTTGGCTCAAGTCACCTGTGCAGCCAGGCTTTAATTCACAGCCATTTACGTCTAAGCCACTGGCAACAAAAGTGAGTAAGCCCTAAATAAAAAATGTCCAAATTAATCCAAATTAGCTGTTTTTTCTCCCCAGTGTCATGTGACTCCTTTTATGTCATGTGACTCTCAGGTGTAAATGGGGAACAAGTGTGTTAAATTTGGTGTTATCTCGTAGTCTTCTGGTTATTGGCTACTCTCTCATACTCTTCACTAGAAGTTAAATATGGCACCTCATAGTAAAGAAAACTCTGAGGATCTGGGGGGGAAAAAGAATATAATTGCTCTACATAAAGATGGCCTAAGAAATGTAAGTTTCTTGAATCTTTGTTCCCGGATCCTAACTTATTGATTGAAGAATGGGAGGTAAGACATAGCTCCTTAACCTCCCAGGCTTCAATCAATACATTAAAGGAATGGTTCACTTTGAGAGTGAACTCTTCCTTTAAGGGTGGACATGCCCTTTAAATTGCTACAGTAGTTTATCTATACCTATGAATACCGTGTAACAAGAGCAAATTCACTTACCTTTTATAAAGGTTGGGGCTGGCTCTGCTCCATACACCTTGACTGGTATTGTACCCATGATGCTCTTCTCTTTAACATTGATGTATAAGAGACCACCCCAGAAACTGGATATTGACATCTTCTCACTAAGCACAGGTGTCTGTCGCACAACAGTTGGGGCACGATAAAGTGTATCTTTAGAGCTTAGATCATCTGATTGACAGCCAATCTGCACCTATTATTTTAACAGGCAAAGGCCATATACTTATACTGAATATGCATATAGTGAATAACATAATTTTATCAGCCAAACAACAGATTCCAGATGGTAGTATTAATTTGCTCAGTTATTTCATCTATTTAACCTACTCCAAAACCATAGCAAATGAATTACCAAGATATGTTTTAAATAAGAAATACATTCTAAGAATGAATGTATTTTCTGTGACGTCCTAATGAAAGGATATTAGTGCTAATTAATCTAACATAATAATAATGAAAAATTAAATATCTTAAAGGTCATGTCCACCCCTAAAACCTATACTCCATATGGTGGCCCTGCAGTGCCTATCCAAAGTCCAGGACACTGAAGAAGGAGCCTTCCTGTGTGTTAATAGCCAGCAGTCACATCTGTGATTGGCTGCCTCTGAGCCAATCACAGATGCAGCTACTGGTTCGGCCCCTTATGATACTCCATTCCTGGAAGTATCATTAGAGGCCGTGGCCACAGAAACGAAGGCTGGTAAGTAAGTTATCTGGCACTTTTTACAATTTAATCCATGTGGTTAGGGTTGGGCAGGGGATACCTACACTACAGCAAAAAGTTATTTTTCAGGTGGAAATACCCTTTAAAAACAATCTGGTCATTCATGCTGTTGCTCTTGCTTTTTTGTGGTGGTGGCAGCGGCTGCATGAGTGTCTTTTGCGATACCCACACAGCCATGACTATGAAGAAATTGAAGTCACGCTAACCAACATTCAATCTATTTACTATATTCAAACTACAACTATGAATTTGCTTTTAATACAGAAAAATATACAGAAAGAATCAACACAATACATGGCTGTGAAGTGAAAAGTACCTTAAGGCCTTTTTTTACAGCTGAAGCTGGAAACTCCAGGATTACTGTCTTTTTCGGAGCTACGTACAGTCCAGTGCTTCTCCAGGCTTCACTCCCTATAAGACAAAACCAACATTACAGAGTGTATATGATACAAATACAGTTTGCATTTTCTCCAGCAGAAGGTAATAGTTTGGTGTATGCTGCCATTCATAGGGCTTGGTACCATCCATTACATTACATTATACAATGCAATGTTTAAAGGTTATGTACACTGTAAAAACAACTTTATCTTATTGGATAGCTGTGGCTTTAAATATAAAGGGGTTGGGATTTTTTTGTTCTATTACCCTCCCATACTTTTACTGCTTGAAAGTTACTGGCTTCCTCCTTCACACTTATCTGGTTTTTAGGACTGCCCCTAGGAGATTCTCCAAATCTCAAACATTCCCTGAGCACGTGTAACATCAGTGCAAGCGCAACATGACATCAGTGCTCACGCATTGCGGTGACGTTGTCAGCGCGGTGCGATGATGTCATAGGGGCACATGCTTGCGGCAATAACACCACAACACACGTGCTCTTCAAACGGCCGCACTATTATGTGTCACAGGAAATTGGAGATTAGGAGAATCTTCTGGGGGCCCTAAAAACAGGATTAGAGTGGAGGAGGAAGCCAGTGACATTCAAGCAGGAAAGGTAGGGTAATAGAACAAAAAAAAACAAAAACCTTTAGATTTAAAGGAATAGTTCACTTGAAAAGTGAACTATTCCTTTAATGTATTGATTGAAGCCCGGGAGGTTAAGGAGCTATTCCTTATCTTCCTTTCTTCAATCAATTGAGTAGGAGCCAGGGACAGAGGTAAGTATATTTACCTATCACGCCGTCCACCGCTGCAGAGATGAAAATCTCTGACCGCTTCCTGGTAGAGATGGCCGAAACTACATAGTTTCGTTCCCTTTTCGGATTCAAAGATTTTCAAGTGTTTGAGGCTATTTTCGATAATTTTCAAAAATAGCCTTGAATGTTTGATTTTCAAAAATACGATCAGAAGTAGAAAGTGGTCTCCGGTCGTATTTTTCGAGGATTTTTCGAATGTTCAAAGATATTTTCGATAATTATTGAAAATAGCTCTGTACATTCGAAAATTTGTTCCGAGGTCCCAAAATCCAGAGCATCCGTTCGGATTCAGATGGATTTTTGGATTTGTCAGTTCTAATCCACTAAATCGGGCATGCCTTTAATGTAAAATGTATCCTTTAACATAAATTACTACAGTATACAGTGGAAACCTTAACATTGGTTAAATTTACTCAGTATGTTATTATGGGTGTGTTTGTAACATGCTCTATATTCTAAAATGTAACGTTACAGGTCACCTCCTTAAATTTTTTTACCTGGGTTTTTAGCATCAATCTCCACAGTGAGGGAAGCTTTCTGCTCCAGTTTTTGCTCTTGATCAGTCATCTTATTAATGCCGCAGTATTCATTGGCCACACAAAGGATTAAGCTCTGCATAGAATTGTTGCGCACCGGGCATTTTTCACTAACATTAGGTATTGGGCATGTCTGCATCAATTCAACAAATTCATGCTGAAGAGAACTATTGACTGGACTGGGTGGAAGCCTTAAGATATAGGTGAGGTCCTGTCTGAGTTTGAATATCCAGTTGCTTAAGGGAGGTTTCAACACTGATCCACTATTCAGTGCACTCTGCAAATAACCAAGTGCTTTGGGGAGACAATAATGATCAGACTCCTCATCAGAGCTGACTGCCTTATAAATGGCTTGAGGGAGAGTTCTTTCCAGAATGCTAATACCAAACTTATTTAGGATTTTGTTTCCAGGGTAATCAATAAGGACATCGCAGTCTGAATTTCCATAGGCCCAGTACCAGGCATGACCACCAATAAGAAGGCCCCCTCCTTCTGCAACAAACTCATGGATAGCCTTAGCTTCACTATCACTGTAGGATTGGCAACAGTAAACACTTAGCCCTGGGACAAGATTGGTGACATAAGAAGGAAAGTTTTCCTTTTGCAAAAGGTTATTCAAATCTTTACGGTCTCTGTGAACACCAATTTTTCTCTTCTGCTCAATATCTAGCCATCTTATGGCATTAAGGATGAAGGTTTTGAGCTCTGGTTTCATGAAATAACCTTCATGTGTCACTACAACTACACGTCCTTTGCCATAATATGCTGCTCCCACAAAACATTGTTTCTTGTCAGTTAATCCAACTGGAAATGTAAGCGCCCCATGCAAAAGAAGATCTGAACAAATAGATGAGCCCCTGATGTCCAGCTGTGGAACACCCTCCAAAAGATGTTTGATATCTGATGAGAATGGGAAACTATGAAAAAAAGAACAGTGGTATATTAAACTGGATGGGAGAAGGTCTGGGTAACCAACATTTTGAGGGAAGAGAAGAGACTGCACCAATGTCATGTGTTCATTTGAATAGAAGGTTTTTTTAGTTTTAGTGTACATATAGCAATAGCTGTATTTTTGGAAACAAAAGAATCAGATACATATAGGCTAAATATAGGCAATACACAAAGTAAAAGAAGATTTAAGCCATACCTCTTTAAATGACATGTACACTATGTATATCAATGACAAATACCATTTTATATTGTATAATTTATGTATGTTTATGTAATTATATTTGTAAATGTAGAATTTATAGAAGTGTCCTGCTAACTTTTACAGCTCTCTGTTCCCACATTACCTTGTTACAGCCATTTTAGGGGATTTGAGCTAAAAGCATAATTGTAAACAGCAACACAATTTTCTGTTTTTTTCCTTTCTTGTGTTTTTGTGTTAAATATTTGCGTGTTTAACATGTTTGGATGACAGTAATTTGTATGCAGTGTTTGCAGTTATTTAGTATTTTTTAGTCGGGTTTTGAATTAATTTTGCGCCTTACCTTGCCATGGTTCCATAATGTACAGTAGTAAATGTTGTTAAGTGGGTACAGCAACGTGAGACTATGGGAAGTTAAGGTCCATTTCTGGGCCACATTTGCTCTGGGTAGATTCATTCTGGTGATTAAATATCTCATTTGTGTCTCTGAATAAATCCCTATAATGGGATTAGGTATTAAATGGCATCAAATAGTCACGTAGAAATTGCAGTAAAATTATATTGAACTTGGGGTGGGTGCACAGGTGTCTTTTGCAATACCCACTCAGCTGCCACCAGCCAGGGGTGAAAGAAAAATCCAGAGCTGCCCAAGCGCATTGACTTTTACTACCAGAGCCAGGGATGTCTCAGCCCTAAGGAGTCTGGAGGGTTGTTCCGAGCAGTGACCTAAGTAAGAGAAGGAGTCCGGGATTTTGGGGCAGCTGTTCAGTTATCGGGTAAAAGTTGGAGGGGTAAGTTACCTGGACTTTTTGCTGGACATTTATGTGTGTGAAGGTAATAACACTCCCCCTTGTACTGCTCACTATTATTTGCACTTAGTACTTGCTAACTCTGCAGGAGGCAGAGGGTATTTTTAGGTTACGGACCCCCAGTGATTGTATATGTATATAACACTTGTTAGCACTTAGGAACAGATCTTTTAGGGAATGGTTACATTAAAGGAATATTCCATTTTTAAAATTAGTTTTCCCGGTATCTCTTTTTTGTTGAATGTATGTAAACTTACTTTGTATATATTGGATTCCATGGTATAGCTGCACTCAAGGAGAATTTCCCCTTCTCACCAGAGCCATCTGTGAAGTAAACCCCTGAAACAGATATTATTTTGTTTCCTGGAAAATGTTCCAGAACATTTTTTTGTTGCTGGGTTTGGGACCAGCTGATAGCCTGTGCTCCAATCAGCAGGCCTCCTCCATTACGTATAAAAGAAATCATCTCCTGAACATTACTTTCATCGTATTTATTGGTACAGAAAACTCCCAGGTTCTGTGTTAGGCCAGTGGTTGTTTGGACTTTACTTCCAGAGGCAGTGAGAGACGTTTCTAATACAGCTAAAGAACTCTCTACTCCAATTACTGCATCTGGATTTGGGCTCAGCCAAGATACTGCATTCTGAAGAAATACCATAAACTCTTTCATATTAAGATAATTCTCATGGGCTAGGGTGACCACTTTTCCCTTTCCATAACGAGAGGCTGCAATGAGCACATCCTTTCCAGGAGTCACAAGGACAGGGAAGGCAGTATCTCCAGTTATCAGCAACTTGCAGGGAACAGAATCTCCAGAGAAATCCAGAGAGCCAACGCCATGGACCAGTGAGCTGTAATCTTCATCCAGTATCATCTTTCCTATCATATAACAGGTATGACAAATATACAATAAGCATACAGTTTAAAAATGCTTTTGTTATAAAGAAGTGAGGAATCATTGCAGTTAGTCCCAAAGAAGGAATGGAACCAGAACCCACTATAAACTACAATAGTAGCTAGAGGAGAACACCACCACAAAAGATTACAATTACTCCTAATAAATCAAATTAATTTCAAAACTGCAAAATATAATAAGATACATAAAAAGCATAGGGGTATACAGTAATTAAAGGACATGCCCATCCCTCAAATGAAAAACTATAAAAAGGCAACCCCCCCTCCAAAAAAAAGACTACAATAGTTAGAAAGCTAAAAGATGTAGGGATAAAGTGTTATGCAGCATCATTTTTCTTATCCCTCTTCTCTTTGCTTCTCAAAACATTTCAAGACATCACAGTCGCTATCCAGAAGTACCAGGAAGCAAAAAGAGTGGTAACAAAACATTGGTCAGCACATTGGTCCCACCCCCCTTCAACCCAATCCCACAGCATTGAATCAATTTTTCAGAAAATGCCTTTCCCGTTGTTTTTTGTTACCAACCTATGTCTCAAAATGAATGGGCCAGACGGTACCGTCACGAACGTATGTCGCTCGCAATAAAGAAGGGGAAAGGCGGTTCCAGAAGAATTGATTAAACGCAGGATCAGCTGGTAGTTGAGTTCTAATGTATGGGCACCTTTAGTCTTACCTCTCACAGATTTCTAACTATTGCAGTTTAGTTATTTTGATTTATACAAATTTTAATTTGAGGGGTATTGTTGCCTTTTAATCATAAAGAGGCTGGTCTGAAAAAAACAATTGCTATAATATGTAATACAGTACAAAAGGCTGCAAATATTCCAGATAAGCCACCCATGTTAGTAATCCTGTATCATCCCAATATACATAAAAACCCAGTGTTGCTGTTATTACTGGATCAGGCTGTATAAGAGTTATGTAGTCCCAGAACCATTTGAAATATCTAGCAGGAGTCTAGCCGTGCTGTGTATATAGTTACAGCCTCAGCCTTAAAATAACCAGTTAGTTATGGTTCATTTTATCCGTGTGTTACATGTATCCAATTTAATTTCACTGTTTTGTATTAATTTTGCTTTATTAGGGTTACAGACTTTAATTTTGATTATTTACATGCATTTGTACGCCTGTAGGTGTTGTGAAAAAATATCATAAACTAATACAAGCATATTTACTGCATGTTTCAATCATTCTAAACCATAAATAAACTCTATTAAAGATTTTGTTAATTTACATGATGTGGTTTTGTTTGTAAGGTAGATCTTATAACTGACATAAAGCAAGCTGTAGCTAGGCATGGCCCTGTTAGCGGGGTGGTAGAAATTTGGTCAGAAGTTGTCCCAAGAAAAATGAATAGCAGCAAGAAATCATTAAGCCATAGAAAATTGCAGGTGTAAATTAAAAATTGCAGTGTCAGCATTTGTAAAAAGGTTAGGTGGCATAACGATATGCCATCAGAAAGCCCTGGACATGTTTGGGTGGCAGACCCATCACTGATGGTTTCTGCCAGTGGTGGATATTTAAATACGCATTGCACCACGTCAGGCAGATCTGGAGAAATACGGGGGCTTGTAACCACCAAAGGGAAACAGACTGTCTCTCAGGCCATGGGCTCATTCCTTGCGATGGTTTGAGGCTCTTGTTTACTAATTGTTGTATGATTGGTGTCTGTTGGATATTTGTGACAGCTGGCATATTTCCATAATAAATAAAGTTAAATTAGTCTGTTTAATAAAAGCTGTGGCCTTTAAAACCCCAACAAAATTGTCTGTGTAATATGATAAGGGGTACTGGTTTTGGATCTCAGGCTTAAAATTCATTGGACATTTGGCCCATTAGAGTCCAAGGATGTACAGTACAATCACAGACACAGCTGATGGCTATTGAGAAAGCCGAAGGACAGCATGGTGGCTCAGAGGTTAGCACTTGCAGCGCTGAAGTCCTGAGTTCGAATCGACCCTTGGACACATCTGCAAGGTGTTTGTATGCTCTCCCCGTGTTTGCATGGGTTTACCCCGGGCACTCCGGTTTCCCCCACAATCATAAAGACATACTGATAGGTTGTATGTGTCAAATAAATGTGCTTATATTGTAAGCTCCCCTGCACATGCTAGAGTACTCCATGGGGACAGGGAAGGGGCAGAAGGGGCTCCTAGTCTTCAGTTTCCTGGACTTTGAATAGGAAATAGAGGAGAACCATTTGGAGTAGAGGAATAAGGTAATTATTTTAACACTACACAGTGGGGCCAGCAGTGGTTTAAATTTTAGTTTTGGGGGTGGACGGTTGTTAGATAGTAATCTTACTAATTTGTAAAGCAGGAATGAGAAAAGAGTAATAAAGGCTAAATTTTAAAAAATTCCTGCAGGAATTAAATTTACAGGTTTTACTTTATGTAGAAAGTCAAAAGATTATTTTATAATGTATGTTTTCTGTGCTGTAAATCATAGTAACATAGTAACATAGTATTGGAGGTTGTATAAAGACATATGTCCATCTAGTCCAACCTTTATACCCTACCCATAATGTCTGTATAACAGTTACATAGTAACATAGTATTGGAGGTTGTATAAAGACATACGTCCATCTAGTCCAACCTTTATACCCTACCCATAATGTCTGTATATAATGTTCGAATAATAACAGTTACATAGTAACATAGTATTGGAGGTTGTATAAAGACATACGTCCATCTAGTCCAACCTTTATACCCTACCCATAATGTCTGTATAACAGTTACATAGTACAAGTATTGGAGGTTGTATAAAGACATACTCCATCTAGTCCAACCTTTATACCCTACCCATAATGTCTGTATAACAGTTACATAGTAACATAGTATTGGAGGTTGTATAAAGACATACGTCCATCTAGTCCAACCTTTATACCCTACCCTAATGTTCTGTATAACAGTTACATAGTAACATAGTATTGGAGTTGTATAAAGACATACGTCATCTAGTCCAACCTTTATACCCTACCCATATGTCTGTATAACATTACATAGTAACATAGTATTGGAGGTTGTATAAAGATATAGGTCCATCGATCCAACCTTATATCCCTGCCCATATGTCTGTATAACAGTTACATAGTACATAGTATTAGAGGTTGTTAAAGACATACGTCCATCTATCCAACCTTTATACCCTACCCATAATGTCTGTATAAACGTTACATAGCTACATAGTATTAGAGGTTGTATAAAGACATACGTCCATCTAGTCCAACCTTTATACCCTACCCATAATGTCTGTATAACAGTTACATAGTACATAGTATTGGAGGTTGTATAAAGACATACGTCCATCTAGTCCAACCTTTATACCCTACCCTAATATGTCTGTATAACAGTTACATAGTAACATAGTATTGGAGGTTGTATAAAGATATAGGTCCATCTAGTCCAACTTTATACCCTACCCATAATGTCTGTTTAACAGTTACATGTAACATAGTATTTGAGGTTGTATAAAGACATATACGTCCATCTAGTGCAACCTTATACCCTACCATAGTCTGTATAACAGTTACATGGTAACATAGTATTGGAGGTTGTATAAAGACATATACGTCCATCTAGTCCAACCTTTATACCCTACCCATAATGTCTGTCTAACAGTTACATAGTAACATAGTATTGGAGGTTGTATTAAGACAAATCCATCTAATGTGTGGAGGTATCTGTGAACACTGTCAGTGATCCATCCTGCAGGGCTGTTATTGATGTCGAACATCTACAGACATGTTTTTTACTAATCGCTCCCCCCTCCCAAGCAGCCTGTCTGTATGGGGATTTAAAGTACACACGTGCCAATTCTTCCTCTTGACTGTTCGAGACTTTCGACCGGTTGGCCAGGATAAAGGACGGCCGGTTGCGACAAAAGCAGCCGCGACCGACCCCAACTCATGACTCACAGAGGACCGCACGCTTGGCCATGGTTTTTTCAACCTGTCCGATCATGCATTTGTCCAATCAAACGGACAGTAGTTGGGTGCGGCCGCCACAAGGAACCATACAATAATTTTGCCCGACGGACCGAAAAATTTAAATGTCGGTCTGGCCAAATTTCTGTATGGTGTGTACTAGTTTAACAGCTTAGGACTGTGACATGGAAAGAACTGGGAATAGAGTTTCACTGAGCTGTGGGAAATGTGGGGCCCTCTTACCCCCCCCCTTGCCCTCTTACCCCCCCCCCCTTGCCCTCTTAAATCAGTAGTACTTACCTGTTTATGCCCCATAATTATTGAAATAAATAAAAAAATGATTCCTCAAAAGCTGGGCTAATGATTGGGGAAGATGTAGGCATCCGGGGGATATTACTGCTTACTTTATTTATAACTGGCCCAGGTTGCATTAGCCTTTAATCACAGAAAGCTTTCAGTGTAATTAACCGTATATCTCAAAACCACTCTGAGCAACAAATTAACTCATCACGTCCACTTGGTGGCTTTGGTGCCACTCGCCCCAAGTCCCTTGACGATTCTCTGAAATCCAATTCACCATAAAGGGATGCACAAACAGGTCACAAAAAGGTAAGTAAAAATATGGGAGAGATTCAATATGGGCCTTTTCATCTAAAACTCACGTTAACCCGAAGAAATTTCGGGTTAACGTGGGTTTTAGACGGATTTTAGAGCCCAGCGCCATTTCCAAATCTTTTTGGAAATAGCGCCGTGCTACAATGCAAAACCCCTACCATTAAGTTTTGCGCTACATAGTAGCGCGACACTTAACGGCACTGGGTGGGAGGCGTTAAACCACACTCTTACCTTGCCCGATCCCGCGATGCAACAACTGACGAAATCTCGTTTACGTCGTTATTGTATCGCGGGATCGGGCAAAGGTAAGTAACGCAGGGCCCGGAATTGGATCTCCCCCTAAGTGTTTTATAGGCATGTAAGGCAAGGCATAGCAGAAATAATTTCACTTACCTGTTTGTGACAGCTGTTAGTTATAGGGGTGAACAAGGTCCCTTTACAATTTATATTCCATAACTATTATAGATTCCTTTGTTTTCGAATAAGCAGTGCAACTGTTTAGTCATATTTATAGATATGCAATACAATATTTAAATGCGACTTTAAATCATTCTGATTATAACATTAAATAATTACTGGCAGAGGTGAAGTGCCTTAATTACAATTATAGCAATAGAAACAGACAAAGTATATACAGGCAACTTAAACAGATAGAACACTGACTACTAGCCTTAGAGATGGGATCGGGTCCGACTCGAATTGTTTTCGAATTTCGGAACTCCTGAACGTATTTTCAAGGATTTCCAAAGGTTATTTTCAGTAACCCTTGAAAATAACCTCGTACGCTCGATAAACCCCGAAAATACGATCAAGCTTCCGATTGTATTTTCAAAGGATTATCATACATACAAGGTTATTTTGCTGAAAATAACCTAGTACATTTGGTAACCCTCGAAATACCTTCCGAACCCTTGAAAGTACGTTCCGTTTCCGGGTTCTTTTCTGTCTTTGAGGAAGCGGCATGTCTATGTAAAATGCGTCAGACATGAGGGGAGTAAATATGGATTCAATAAAGTCTTTTGATACATGAATATATATTCTGACTTCCTTTTGACCTAATTCCAGGTTTTTTTTTTTTGGTTCAACAAGTCCCCTAGAATCAAAACAAATACCTTTGATCAAAAACATTTTCTGGATGGCTTTACCACTGTACTTATTAAAAGTTTCCATAAATCAAACCTTTACAGTCTTGATGCATCTGTGACAGATGCTTTGTCCCAGTGATACGGCAGTCAAATTTCTGCTAGTATGAGCTCTCTTTTAGGCTTGATTGACTTGTGCTTGGCTTTTCCAAGTACATTGACACTGGACTTCAGCAGTAAGTAGATCTGTATTAACAGATGTTTTTAGCTTCCTTCTTTTAAAAATCTCAAAGACTGTGAAGCACAAATTTGCCTGTTCTGTTCAGGTACAAACTTATATCTGGAGATGTTTGCTGAATATCTGGTGTATCTTTGTTAACTGCCAAAGTTGGTCAGAAGGGGTTGGTTGTGTTCCAAGATTTTTTTTTCCATGTAATTGTGAAATTGAAAACCTTAAAGGATATACTAACTGATGATAAAGCACCTAGAATAGTTAGGTGTAAGTTACAATAATTGGGCTAAGGCATGAAAGGTTTTGTGTAAGGTTAACGTTTGCCTGTGCTAATATCTGCAGCAACCAATCATATGATATCTACTGCAGTCACCCAGTAAAAGGTACTGATTGGTTGCGTACACTTATTGCATCAGCCCCATAATGTATCAAATTATGTAATTGTGAAAAAATAAATTCTCCATGGAAAAATACTGCCAGAAACTGTATAAATGTGAATGATGGTCTGAACCCCCACTGTATAATAGCAATGAAAAATCCACATTTACTTTAGTCCTGTAGTGAATATAAATCTCCTGCAAAAATGTTAGAATATTTGATTTTTGTGTTGCTGCACCTTTTTGAGGGAATTGTAATAGATGGAATGGCCCAGACTATAAATTATAAAATGAACCTGCTCCAGTATCATAGCTTATATATAATTTACCTTCTATGAAGGCTATAAAAGCAGACTAGGTAGTTGTGTTCTTCAGGGCCACCATTAAGAGTATCTTGACCAGCAAGATAACACCATAACACACGGATATATATGACAGAATAAAGTGTGAACATTGTGCATTGGTTATATCTTCAGGATTATCATGCCAAAATATTTACGTTTGGAAACTCCATGTGGCGATTTTAAAAATATCATTGTGATGCCCGGAGTCCCCGGGAATACCTTCAGCACCTATACCCCAATCTTCACTGCTGTCTTCACCTGTAGATAACCCGTTCGTCATGGAGACTTGTCGCACCTCACGGTGCATGGTAAATGGTCACCCGGGTCTTAGAGAACAAGGTATAGATGCTGGGACCGGGTATACCCAGGAAAAACAGGAAACCAAATCTACACATAGTAGGAAGATAATGACAAGGAGGGGAGGAGATGAACCTCATTTAAGGCCTTTCCCATGAGCGATTAGCTCTGAGCGATTTTCTGTTTTAAAGAGATTTTTCTGTTTTTAAGAGAATTGACAGCGTTAAAAAACTAAAGCGTTTAAAACAAGAAAGCGTTTAAGAACAACACTATTCTCTGCTGTGTCTCTGCTGTGTATTACTGTTTGTATGGACAGTTTTGTTGGGGCCGCGCAATGTGCATCCTGCCGCATTATGGGATCTTGGAGCAGCCGCCCCAGGGGACCTATGTATGTGTCAGAGGTGAGTGGGTTTCCCATTTGGAATCTGAGGTACAGGGTAAACTTGCGCATTGCAGGACTTGGCAAACCTGGGGGAAATGCAGGTACTGGCGGGGCCAGTAACTGGTGGGTGGAGATGGGGGCAGATAAGTGGAGAAGGAGATAGATTTGTAAGGGTCACCAGGGGAAGTAGGGGACGAAGGATAGGGGGGCTTCTTCCCAGCTGGTCGATCCCAACAGATTTGCCATTTAGGTGAAGATGTGGAGGACGATGGCTCGAAGCAGCATGTATGGGACGGGCCTTTCCCTTGAGCACCCAGGGGACGGCCATCTCCATACAAGGGAGGTAGAACTGGGGGCTAGGAAGGATAGACAGGTGGTAGTGGTGGGGATTCTATTATTAGAAGGGTAGATAGGGTATCTGTCGCCAGGACCCTGCATGCCGAACAGTGTGTTGGTCTGCCTGGTGCTAGGGTTCGACATGTGGTGGATCGTGTAGACAGATTATTGTGGGGCTGGGAGTGACCCGCGGTCTTGGTTCACATTGGTGCCAATGACAAAGTTAGAGGTGGAGGTGAGGTCCTTAAATGAATTTCCGAGAATTAGGGGCCAAGTTAAAAGCAAGGACCTCCAGGGTAGTGATTTCAGAAATACTACCGCAGCCACGTGCTACGCTAGGAGGCAACGGGAGCTCAGGAGTATAAATGCGTGGCTAAGAGAGTGGTGTAAGGAGATGGGGTTTGGTATTTAGAGAACTGGGCTGACTTTTCTGTTGGCTACAGGCTCTTTAGTAGTGAGCGATTGCACCTCAATGGTGATGGTGCAACTGTTTTGGGGAGAAGATGGCTAGGGGGTTGGAGGAGATTTTAAACTAGGTATGGGGGGGAGGAACGTTTAACTCACGGGTATAGAGAAGTTAGGGATCTGGGGGCTAGTACACAACAGAGGGAGGAGAAGGAGGAGGGGGAGACATAGAGGATAAGGAGGCATGTACGACCATGTATGGAAGTAAATCAATTGATAATCTAAAATGTATGTTTACAAATGCAAGGAGTCTGGCTGGAAAAACCCGAACTTGAAATAATAGCATAAAGGAAAGGTATGATGTAATTGTATAGCAGAATCATGGCTTAATGATTCACACGACTGGACAGTTAATATTGAAGGGTACTCCTTATTTAGACATGACCGAGTTAATAAGAAAGGAGGAGGAGGAGTATGTTATGTTAAACAGGAATTGACCCAAATTTAAAATGGAATAGATGGGGGAGCAAACGATGCGGCAGAAACATTATGGGTGGAACTGTGTACAGGAAGCAAGAAGGTAGGTAAATTAATTTGTTGGAGTGTGTTATAAGCCGCCAAATGACGGGAGAGGTGGAAATGAATCTCCATATGCAGTTGGCGAAGGCTGCTGTTATGGGGCATGTTCTGGTTATGGGGGATTTCCTACCCTGAAATAGATTGGAGTAATGGAACTGCCAGCACCTCAAAAGGTATAAAGTTCTTAAATTTCCTATATGAGCATTTTCTTCACAGATGGTAGAAATTCCTACTAGAAAGAATGCGTTGTTGGATCTGGTGATATCTAATAACCCAGAGTCATTTTGGAGATGAAGGTATGGGAAGCTTAGGGAATAGTGACCATGATATAGTGTCATTTAATATAGGTGCGAAAACTAAAGTGCACTGGCTTAACAAAACTTTAACTTTAGGAAAGCTAATTTTATGCTTTTAAGGAATCGTCCTGCTCATAGACTGGGGGGAACCGTTTCTAGGTAAAGATACTGAGCAGATGTGGACCACTTTTAAAGGGATATATAACTAACATTTCCAAATCGGTACCTTTAGGACACAGTGTAAAAAAAATTAGGTCCACTCCGCATGGCTTAATGCTCAGGTAAAAAGGGAAATGGAAAAAAAGAAAAGGGCTTTTAAAATTTTGAAAGCGAAGGCACAGAACAGGCTTACAGGGACTTCAAAAGTTGTAATAAGAGTGCAAGAAGCAATTAAACTAGCTAAAATAGAAAATGAATACGGATTGCCGAACAAAGCAAGTCCAACCCCAAGATGTTTTTTAAGTATATAAATGGTAAAAAATGAGGACTGAGAATGTGGACCATTAAATAATGGAGCTGAGGTGGTTGTGAGGATGCCGAAAAGGCTAATCTGCTAAACCGTTTTTTTTACATCGGTTTTACTGTTGAGAATCCTTACAGTAGGGATTGTAACAATGTGCAGGGAATGAAGAGTTTTCACATTGGATAACAGAGGATTGGTACGAATCAATTAGACAAAGTTAATATCAATAAAGCGCCAGGACCAGATGGATTGCATTCTAGGATTTTAAAAGAGCTTAGTTCAGTTCTAGCAAGACCACTGTGTCTCATCTTTTCAGATTCGCTTTTGTCTGGGATGTGCCGCTGGATTGGAAAAGCCATGTAATACCAATATCAAAAGGTAGTCGTTCACAGCCTGGTAACTATAGACCTGTAAGCCTAACATCAGTGGTAGGGAAGGTGATGGAAACTTTGTTAGGGATCATATCCTTGACTTTGTCTCCAGAGATCCTCTTATTAGTAGTAGTCAGCATGGATTTATGAGAAATAGATCATGCCAGACAAATTTAATTGGTTTTTATGAAGAAGTGAGTAAGAAGTTAGATTCAGGCACAGTGTGGATGTGGTATATTTGGATTTTCAAAGCCTTTGATACTGTGCCACATAGGCGACTAATGTATAAACTGAGGACTGTTGGCCTTGAAGAAAACATTTGTTCATGGATAGAGAACTGGTTATTGGACCGCAAACAGAGAGTGGTGGTTAATGGAGCTACATCTTATGTGGGCTAAAGTTCTAAGCGGAGTTCCTCAGGTTTCTGTACTGGGGCCGCTTCTGTTTAACTGTTTATAAATGACTTAGACGGGGGCATTGAGAGCAGGTCTCTGTTGTTTTGCGGATGACACTAAATTATGCAGAGCTTTGGAAACTTCCAATGATGTGCAAGTGCTGCAAGCAGACCTAGATAGATTATCAAAATGGGCAGCAGAATGGCAGATGAGATTCAATGTTGATAAATGTAAGGTGATGCATTTGGGATTTAATAATCCCTGTGCCACCTACACAAAATAACTCTGTGTTAAGTGCATCTGAAATGGAAAAAGATTTGGGGGTTCTGGTAGATAACAGACTTAGGCTGTAGCAAACAATGCCAGGTAGCACAGCTAAAGCTAGCAAGATATTGTCTTGTATAAAGAGGGGAATGAATCAAGAGAGAAAAATATTATTCTCCCTCTTTACAAGGCACTGGTAAGGCCATTTGGAATATGCGGTGCAGTTTTGGAATCCCATATACAAAGGGACATCTTTGGAAATTGAGGCAGTTCAGAGAAGGGCAACTAAATTAATAAGGGGAATGGAGGGGCTTGAATATGCAGGCAGATTAGACAAGTTAGGGCTGTTTACATTGGAAGCGGCGGTTGCGTGGGGACATTATAACCTTATACAATATATTAATGGCCCATACATGAACTCTCTGGTGCTTGTTCACTAATGGTCATATCAGAGGACCGTGGACTCCTTTAAGGTTGGAAGAAAGAAGTTTCATCTTCAAGTTAGGAGAGTTTCTTTACAGTGAGAACGTGAAACTGTGGAACTGTCTTCCAGCAGAGGTGGTAATGGCAAGTTCATTGAATAACTTAAAAAGGCCTGGATAGTTTCTAAAACTAAAAATATTGAGAATTACTGGTATTAATGCATATAGATCTGGTTGATCCAGGGATACTTTCCGATTGCCGTTTGGAGTCAGGAAGGATTTTTTTCCCGGTTATAGCTGATAATATACATAACTACCTAGGTATAGCTGGATATAGAAATAACATAGCTATGGTATCGCTGATAATCATAACATCATAGGTATGGATACTACTCCTGGTCTAGCTGATATATAAAACTATGGTATAGCTCATAAAGAACATGATCCAAGGTATACTGCGGTAATAAACATAACCTAGCGATGGTCTAGCTGATAATTACATAACATACTACTGGTATAGCTGTAATAACATACCTATGGATATGTGTATAATCCTCACTAATGTATTAGCAAATATATAGCTATGGTTCATAGCGTATAATAAAACATAACATACCTATGGTAATAGCGATAATAAAACATAACATACTTTGTTATACGACAAATACATGGTATAACTTAATAACACAGATATTAGCGTAAATAACATGCGTGTATAGTGATATAAACACCTATGTATCTGATAATAACAAACCATATAGATAATTAGATACCCATGCATGTGATCCATAAATGGCGTTGGAAATGTTTATAGAACAGTAAGGGATTGGTCCCCACAGGACAGCTTGGAACGCGTTTTGTAATCTGATTGTGTCTGAGATATTGATGAGAGGAATTACAGGCCCACCTACCTGCCCCGGTAACATTGATTTGTTAATGTTTTTTTAAATTTATTCATTTAGTTCACTTTATAAGTTTAGAAATGTTACCATTTCTTAAGTATTGACACAAAGTTGTGATTTTCACAGACGAACATGCAACTGAAAATCCCTAAAGAAAATCCCCCAGAAACCCCCGTTACGTGGTGACAGACCCAACCCGAAGGAAACCACTATGAACAATTCATACCTACACCTTTCTGGAACATTGCACCCCTGATTCTAATACCGCTTTCATGCCTCATATTTAAGACCTGAGCTGTTCACACGTGTTCTCATTAGTGAATTAGTACAACACATTTATCAACACCGACAGCATCTAAATAAACCAAGCTACCAAACAGATAGAAATAGTTCTGTATCAGGCTTTTCTTTTGTGATGTTTATTTTTTATTTTTTGTGATGTTTTATCTTTTGTTGTTTATTTTTTGTTTATGTTTGTATGTTTATTTTTTGTGATGTTTACTTTTGTTGATGTGTTATTTTTTGTGACTGTTCTATTTTTTTGTGTTGGTTATTTTTTGTGAGTTTATCTTTTGTGTGTGGTTATTTTTTGTGTGTTTATTGTTTGTGATGTTTATTTTTTTGCGATGTTTTATCTTTTTGCGATGTTTATCTTTTGCGATGCGTTGATTTTTTGTGATTGTTATCTTTTGGGTTGGGTTATTTTTTGTGATGTTTATTTTAACTGTGATGTTTATTTTTTAGTGATGTTTATTTTGTTGAGTTTCTTTTGCGATTTTAATTTTTTTGTGCTGTTTATTTTTTGTTATGTTTATCTTTGTTTGGTTATTTTTTTGTGCAATGTTTTTTTTTTTGTGATGTTTATTTTTTTGTGATGTTTAGTCTTTGCGATTTATTTGTTGTGATGTTTATTTTTGTGATGTTATCTTTTGTGTTGGTATTTTTTGTGATGTTTTATTTTTTGTGATGTTTTTTTTTGTGAGTTTATTCTTTTGTGTTGGATTATTTTGTGATGTTGTATTTTTTTTGTGATGTTTTTATTTTTTTGTGATTTTATTCTTTGCGCATGTTTACTTTTGTGGATGTTTATTCTTTGTTGATGTTATCTTTTTCGATGTGTTATTTTTGTGCTGTTTTTTTTTGTGATGTATTATTCTTTTGCGAGTGTTTTTATTTTTGCTGTGATGTTTATTTTTGGATGTTTTATCTTTTGGATGTTTACTTTTTGTGCATGTTTATTTTTTGTGATGCTCTATTTTTGTAAAATTTATATCTGTCTTTCAGTCATGGGTACACACAACTAGACTGTTCATCCAACTGACCGTCGCCATTCGCGAGTGGGCGGGCCAGGAAAAGTCCACTGTCGGTCACAGAGACTGTCAGACGCAATTGTTTGTCCATAGCAGGCCGCACGCTTGGTGTGATTTTCACACATGTCCGATCCCCCCTTTGGCCTATCGCGTGAACTCGTTCCATTAGTTAAAATCACCTCTGATTTTTCGCCCCAACCGACCGTACAATGGAAATATTCAGGGTGGCTGAAAAATGCCTTGTGTGTACCCAGCCTAATGGTGTGCCATAGCACTGCAATCCATTGTACAAATCAGCGGGTTTTTATTTGTATTGCCATCTGCACACATTTTTTTTTCTAAACTGGGGCTGATAGGGGGAAAATTATTGGAATATTGTGAAAGATCTCATTAACAACGATGTCTATTACACGTATCCAACGATATCAGGATCTATCGTCTCTGGCGACCTAAGAAGTTTGTAAATAGCTCTGTATGAACATGTTTTTTTTTAATCCTGATGTATTTATTCTCTATTGGTTCTCTACATTCTTCAATACAATATGTTATGTTAAAAATGTTCTTTTCCTTATTGTAACAGACGCAGACAGTTTCAGTACATCCATTGTATTGTACAGATGATTAACCAATGCACATACAGGGCCCCCATAGCAGTTCTGGTTCGTAGTATATACAGTAGTAAAGACACAGGGCAGTTTATATATGTTTCATACAAATTAAAGGTTCACCCCATATGGAAGGTCTTGATAACTCTGACATCCACTGCTTGATTACAATTTCTTATGAATGGTTTGACCCTCTTACATATACGTCTCTGTTTCCCACTGGCTCCTTTGCACACCGCGACATCATCCTCAAAAGGTCTAATCAGTTTCCCCCGCTGAATTGGCGGGAGAGGGATGTGTTATGTGTATTGTTAAATGAATTTTTAATTATTAAGTTGGCCGTGCTCTTTGCTCCTGTTGTGCCCTTTTCCTCCAATTAATAGCCTTGTTAAGCTACAGCTATTTCTCATGAGGCGATCACAAAGATGCAGCAAAAGGTCGAGCTCATCACAATTCACTTAAAGGGGTTCAAAAAGCAACGTTTGTTAAGTTGTAGAGTAGGTCTATGTCTAATCATAAACTGCCCCACGCTGTTCTTATCATAACTGCCCAGCTTTTAATCATAACTGCCCCAGCTGTTCTTATCATAACTCTAGCCACAGCGTGTCTAATCATAAAACTGCCCCGTGTTCTTATCAGTAACTGCCCCAGCTGTCTTATCATCACTTGCCCCACTGTTCTAATCATAATGACCCCAGCTGTTCTAATCTAAACTGCCCCAGCGTTCTAATCATAACTGCCCAGCTTATAACTGCCCCACGATGTTCTATTCATAACTGCTCCCAGCTGGTCTTATCATAACGCCCCAGCTGTATCTAATCACTGCCCCGCAGCTGTTTCTCATAACTGCCCCACTGTTCGAATCAAACTGCCCCGCGTGTTCTTATCATACCTGCCCCAGCTTTCAACATAACTAACTCTGCCCCAGCTGTTCTAATCATAACTGCCCCAGCTGTTCTAATCATAACTGCCCCAGCTTCATAACTGCCCCAGCTGTTCTATTCATAACTGCCCCAGCTGTTCTTATCATAAATGCCCGCTGTTCTAATCAAACTGCCCCAGCTGTTCTTATCATAACTGCCCCAGCTGTTCTAATCATCAACTGCCCCAGTTCTGTTCTTATCATAACTGCCCCAGCTGTTCTAATCATAACTGGCCCCAGCTGTTCTTATCATAACTGCCCCAGCTGTTCTAATCATAACTGACCCCACTTGTTCTAATCATAACTGCCCCAGTGTTCTTAATCATAAGCCCCTGTTATTATCCCCAGCTGTTTTATCATAACTGCACCAGGCTGTTATAATCAATAACTGCCCGCACTGTTTCTTATCTGAACTTGCCCCATCTGTTCTTATGCCATAACTGCCCCATGTTCTTCTACTCCAGGGTTGTAATCATACCTGCCCCGCTGTTCTAATCATAACTGACCCCCAGCTGTTTTAATCATAATGACCCCAGCTGTTCTTATCATTAACCTGCCCCAGCTGTTCTTATCATCACGCCCCAGCTTGTTCTAATCCTAAGCCCTGCTATATAACGCCCAGCTGTTCTATCATAACTGCCCCAGTCTGTCTATCTATCTAACTGCCCCAGCTGTTCTAATCATAAACTGCCCAGGCTGTGTTCTATCATACTCCCCAGGCTGCTTTCTAAGTCATTCTAATGCAACCCAGCTGTTCTTATATAAACCCTGGCCCCAGTTGTTCTAATCATAAACTGCCCCAGCTGTTCTAATCATAACTGCCCCATCTGTTCTAATCATAACGCCCCAGCTGTTCTTATCATAACTGGCCCCAGCTGTTCTAATCATAACTGCCCCAGCTGTCTGTTCTTATCAGTACCTGCGCCCAGCTGTCTAATTCATAACGGCCCCCAGCTGTTTCAAATCATAAACTCCCCAGCTGTTCTAATCATAACTGCCCCAGCTGTTATACTATAACTTCCCCTCTAATCATAACTGCCCCAGCTGTCTCATAGCCCCATTATATAACTGCCCCAGCTGTTCTAATCTAAACTGCCGCCAGCTGTTCTAAATCATAACTGGCCCCAGCTGTTTCTTATATACTGCCCCAGCTGTTCAACTCATAACTGCCACAGCTGTTCTATTCAAATAAACTGCCCGCGTAAATCAAGCATCAGGTTCTAAATCATAACTGGCCCAGCTGTTTCAAAATCATAACTGCCCCAGCTGTTCTAATCATAACTGCCCCAGCTGTTCTAATCATAACTGCCCCAGCTTCATAACTGCCCCAGCTGTTCTATTCATAACTGCCCCAGCTGTTCTAATCCTAACTGCCCCAGCTGTTACTCATAAACGGCCCACACTGTTTATTCATACTGCCCAGCTGTTTCTAATTCATAAACTGGCCCAAGCTGTTTATTCATACCCAGCGTGATCAACCCCAGCTGTTGTAATCATAACCTGCCCCCTGTTTCGAACGCCCGTGTCTATCATAAACTGACCCCAGCTTGTTGTTCTTTCATAACTGCCCCCATGCTGTTCTTATCATTAACTGCCCCACGTTCTAATATAGCTGCCCCAGCTGTTCTATCATAACTGCCCCAGCTGTTCTAATCTCTGGTCCCAGCTCACTGCTTTCTAATCATATATAACGTGCCTCAGCTGTTCAAATCATAACTGCCCCAGCTGTTCAAATCATAACTGCCCCAGCTGTTCTAATCATAACTGCCCCAGCTGTTCTAATCAATACGGCAGCTAATAACCCCCAGCTGTTCTATCACTAACTGCCCCAGATGTTCTTATCATAACTCAGTCAAACGCCCCAGCTGTTCGATCTAGGCTGCGCCCCAGCTGTTCTTATCATAACTGCCCCACTGTTTCTAATCATAAACCTGCCCCAGCTGTTCTAATCATAACTGAACATCCCTAGTCTGTTCAAATCATAACTGCCACAGCTGTTACAATCATTAACTTCGCCCCAGGCCGTTCTAATCATAATGCCCCAGCTGTTCTAACATACTGCCCCACTGTTCTCATCAATAACTGGCCCAGTCTCATAACTGCCCAGCTGTTCTATTCATAACTTGCCCCAGCTGTCTTATCATAAACTGCCCCCGTTCTAATCCGCTGTTCTAATCATAACTGGCCCCAAGCTGTTTCTTATCATACACTTGCCCCAGGTTTAGATCCATAACTGCCGCCAGCTGTTCTTAATATAACTGCCCCAGCTGTTTAATCTAAACTGCCCCAGCTGTTCTAGTCATAACTGCCCCAGGTGTCATCATGAACTGCCCCCCGCTGTTTAAATACCATTTTCATCATACTTAACTGGCCCCGCTGTTGCTAATCATAAACTGTCCCCAGCTGTTCTAATCATAAACTGCCCCCAGCTGTTACTCATATCCCACTAACATGCCACTGTCACTCTCACTGCCAGGTTGTAATCATAACTGCCCCAGCTGTTCTAATCATAACTGCCCCGCTGTTCTAATCATAACTGCCCCAGCTGTTTTTCAGAAACATACATACACACATGCCTTGACATTTTTTTAAAGGCATGCCGGCAACAAATAAAAAAATGCAGTACACAGCTCAAAATCTTCCCTTTTGCGTTAATTTATCTTTTAAACACATTTAAGGCAGGGTACACACCAGCAGAGTTTTTGTCCAGACCTGTCCATGTATATTGCCAACAGATTCTTCTGTATCCAATTGAGACAGCCAGTCAGATGACTAGTGGAAATATTTTCAAGACATCTAGTCCAACCTTTATACCCTACCCATAATGTCTGTATAACAGTTACATAGTAACATATTGGAGGTTGTAAAAGACATAGTCCATCTAGTCCAACCTTTATACCCTACCCATAATGTCTGTATAACAGTTACATAGTAACATAGTATTGGAGGTTTATTAAAGACATAGTCCATCTAGTCCAACCTTTATACCCTACCCATAATGTCTGTATAACAGTTACATAGTAACATAGTATTGAGGTTGTATAAGACATACGTCCATCTAGTCCAACCTTTATACCCTACCCATAATGTCTGTATAAACAGTTACATAGTAACATAGTATTGGAGTGTGTGATAAAGACATAGTCCATCTAGTCCAACCTTTATACCCTACCCATAATCTGTCTGTATAACAGTTTACATAGTAACATAGTATTGGAGGTTGTATAAAGACATACGTCCATCTAGTCCAACCTTTATACCCTACCATAATGTCTGTATAACGTTACATAGTAACATAGTATTGGAGGTTGTATAAAGACATCGTCCATCTAGTCCAACCTTTATACCCTACCCATAATGTCTGTATAACAGTTACTAGTAACATAGTATTGGAGGTTGTATAAAGACATACGTCCATCTAGTCCAACCTTTATACCCTACCCATAATGTCTGTATAACAGTTACATAGTCACATATATGAGGTTGATAAAGACATACGTCCATCTAGTCCAACCTTTATACCCTACCCATAATGTCTGTATACAGTTACATAGTAACATAGTATGGAGGTTGTATAAAGACATACAGTCCATCTAGTCCAACCTTTATACCCTACCCATAATGTCTGTATAACAGTTACATAGTAACATAGTATTGGAGGTTGTATAAAGACATACGTCCATCTAGTCCAACCTTTATACCCTAACCCATAATGTCTGTTATAACAGTTACATAGTAACATAGTATTGGAGGTTGTATAAAGACATAATCCATCTAGTCCAACCTTATACCCTACCCATAATTCTGTTAACAGTTACATAGTAACATAGTATTGGATGTATAAGATATAAAACATAGTCCCTCTAGTCCAACCTTTTAACCCTACCCATAATGTCTGTATAACAGTTACATAGTAACATAGTATTGGAGGTTGTATAAAGACATAACGTCCATCTAATCCAACCTTTATACCCTACCCATAATGTCTGTATAACAGTACATAGTAACATAGTATTGGAGGTTGATAAAGACATTCATCCATCTAATCCAACCTTTATACCTACCATAATGTCTGTATAACAGTTACATAGTAAACATAGTATTGGAGGTTGATAAAGAATACGTCCATCTAGTCCAAAACTATACCCTACCCATAATGTCTGTATAACAGTACATAGTAACATAGTATTGGAGGTTGATAAAGAATACGTCCATCTAGCAACCTTTATACCCTACCCATAATGTCTGTTATAACAGTACATAGTAACATAGTATTGGAGGTTGTATTAAAGACATACGTCCATCTAGTCCAACCTTTATACCCTACCCATAATGTCTGTATAACAGTTACATAGTAACATAGATAGATGATGTGAGGATGTGATAAAGAATACGTCCATCTAGTCCAACCTTTATACCCTACCCATAATGTCTGTATAACAGGTTACATAGTAACATAGTATTGGAGGTTGTATAAAGACATACGTCCATCTAGTCCAACCTTTATACCCTACCCATAATGTCGGTATAACAGTTCATAGTAACATAGTATTGGAGGGGTATAAAGACATACGTCCATCTAGTCCAACCTTTATACCCTACCCATAATGTCTGTATAACAGTTAAATAGTAAAATAGTATTGGAGGTTGTATAAAGACATACGTCCATCTAGTCCAACCTTATTACCCTACCCATAATTGTTTGTATAACAGTTACATAGTAACATAGTATTGGAGGTTGTATAAAGACATACTCCATCAGTCCAACCTTTATACCCTACCCATAATGTCTGTATAACAGTTACATAGTAACATAGTATTGAGGTGTATAAAGACATAGTCATAGTCCACCTTATACCCTACCATAAGTCTGTAAACAGTACATAGAACATAGTATTGGAGGTTGTATAAAGACATACGTCCATCTAGTCCAACCTTATACCCTACCCATAATGTCTGTATAACAGTTACATAGTAACATAGTATTGGAGGTTGTATAAAGACATACGTCCTCTAATCCAACCTTTATACCCTACCATAATGTCTGTATAACAGTTACTAGTAACATAGTATTGGAGGTTGTATAAAGACATACGTCCATCTAGTCCCACCTTTATACCCTACCCATAATGTCTGTATAACAGTTACATAGTAACATAGTATTGGAGGTTGTATAAAGACATACGTCCATCTAGTCCAACCTTTATACCCTACCCATAATGTTGTATAACAGTTACATAGTAACATAGTAGGAGGTTGAATAAGAATACGTCCATCTAGTCCAACCTTTATACCCTACCATAATGTCTGTATAACAGTTACATAGTAACATAGTATTGAGGTTTATAAAGACATACGTCCATCTAGTCCAACCTTTATACCCTACCCATAATGTCGTATAACAGTTACATAGTAACATAGTATTGGAGGTGTTATAAAGACATATGTCCATCTAATCCAACCTTTATACCCTACCCATAATTCTGTATAAAGTTACATAGTAACATTAGTATTGGAGGTTGTATAAAGACATAGATCCATCTAGTCCAACCTTTATACCCACCCATAATGTCTGTATAACAGTTACATAGTAACATAGTATTGGGGGTTATAAAGACATAGTCCATCTAGTCCAACCTTTAACCCTACCCATAATGTCTGTAAACAGTTACATGTAACATAGTATTGGGGTTGTATAAAGACATACGTCCATCTAGTCCAACCTTATACCCTACCCATAATGTCTGTTATAACAGTTACATAGTAAACAAGTATTGGAGGTTGTATAAAGACATATACGTCCATCTAGTCCAACCTTTATACCCTACCCATAATGTCTGTATAACAGTTACATAGTAACATAGTATTGGAGGTTGTATAAGACATACGTCCATCTAGTCCAACAGTTTATACCCTACCCATAATGTCTGTATAACAGTTACATAGTAACATAGTATTGGAGGTTGTATAAAGACATACGTCCATCTAGTCCAACCTTTATACCCTACCCATAATGTCTGTATAACAGTTACATAGTAACATAGTATTGGAGGTTGTATAAAGACATACATCTGCCTCTTCTAGTTTTTTTCAGGTTCAATTTCTCCTCTCTAACAAGTTTGACTGACTGTAAGGAGAAGCATGTTCATTATCTGGTGAACTGGAGGTTTGACCTGTACTAATTGTAATATTTCTATATCGCTCCTGCTATATAGATATACTTCATATAAATATTATAGGATGTGGCCTTTGCTTCTTATAAAGTTTTCTATACAATATTATCACATCTAAATACAGGCAACCCAACAGATGTCTGCAGCTTTCAACTTCTGAAGAAATAGTTAAGTATCCAGGTCAACCACACTCATCTTTGTAGCAATTATCACACAATCGGTGTGTAATCTCTCTACACTGTAGAATTCTTCATGGTTCATAATCACAAAGTCCAGAAAGTCTGAAATGTGTTTTATATAGCGATTGGTCTGTATCACCTGCCTTCATCCAAAGTGATGTGAATTGGGCCCTGGACACAATAGACTGGGCTATCACACTGCTATTAGACCTGATCAGGTTGTGTAAGTCCTTTCAGGTGCGTCTTTGGAATAGGTTAGTATTAGTATAATGATAACCTATAAATGAAATATCAATTTGAGGGTGAACATGGCCTTGAAATTATTAACAGGGGGGTTGGGTGCTTTTTAATAACTGGATGTGCTTGCGAAAACAATGGGGGATATAATGTATATACTCGACTATAAACCACCTGAATATAAACCGAGGGGAGACTTTAAGTATGATTTTGAAGGTAAGCTTGTGAAGGTTCTCATTCATCCAGATCACGGTATATCTGTAATATTCATCCATCCAGGTCACGGTATATCTGTAATATTCATGATTCATCCAGTCACGGTATATTTCTGTAATTTCATCCATCCAGGTCACGGTATATCTGTAAATATTCATCCACTAGGGTCATTGGTATATCTGTAATATTCATCCAATCCATGTCACGGTATATCTGTAATATTCATCCATCCAGGTCAAACGGTATATCTGTAATATTCATCCATCAGGTCACGGTAGTATCTGTAATATTCACGCCATCGCGGTAATGGTACATCTGTAATATTCATCCATCCAGGTCTGGATAATTGTAATATTATTTATCAGCGTCATGGTATATTTAATATCATATATTCACTATCATCAGGTCAACGGTATATCTGTAATATTCATCCATCCAGGTCATGGTATTATCTGTAATCTTTCATCCATCCATCCGGTCACGGTATATCTGTAATATTCATTCCATCCATCCAGGTCACGGTATATCTGTAAATATCATCCATCCAGTCACGGTAATCACTCTGTAATATTCATATTCATACCATCCAGGTCAGGTACATCTGTAATATTCATCCATCCAGTCATGGTATATTGTCATATTCATTTATTCCTGCTCATGGTATATTTCTGTAATTCATTCATCAGGTCACGGTATATCTGTAATATTCATCCATCCAGGTCATGGTATAATCTGTAAATTCATCATGCCATCCGGTCACGGTATATCTGTAATATTCATTCATAACCAGGTCACGGTATATCTTGTAATATTCATCCACCAGGTCATGGTAAATATCTGTTATTCATTCATCCAGTCACGGTATATCTGTAATATTCATCATCCAGGTCACGGTATATCTGTAATAATTCATCCATCCAGGTCAAACGGTATATATCTGTAATATTCATCCATCCCGGGTCACGGTATTCTGTAATATTCATTCATCCAGGTCATGGTATATATCTGTTATATTCATTCATTCACAGGTCATGGTATATCTGTTATATTCATTCATCCAGGTCACGGTATATCTGTACTATTCATTCATCCAGGGTCTGGTATATCTGTAATATTCATTCATCCAGGTCACGGTATATCTGTAATATCATCCATCCAGGTCACGATATATCGAATATTCATTCATCCAGGTCATGGTAATCTGTAATATTCAATCCATCACGGTCACGGGTAATAATCTGTAATATATATCATCCATCCAGGTCAGCGATATTGTAATATTCATTCTCATCAGGTCATGGTATATCTGTAATATATTCATCCATCCAGGTCCGGTAATACTGTAATATTCATTCATCCAGGACATGGTATATCTGAATATTCATCCATCCAGGTCAGGTTATACTGTAATTCATTATCCAGGTCATGGTATATCTGTAATACTTCTTTATCCAGGTTCACGGTATATCTGTAATATCATCATCCAGGTATGGTATATCTGAATACTTCATTCATCCAGGTCACGGTATATCTGTAATATTCATTCATCCAGGTCATGGTAATCTGTAATTTCATTCATCCAGGTCATGGTATATCGTAATATCATTCATCCAGGTCATGGTAATATCTGTAATATTCATCATCCATCCAGGTCAACGGTATATCTGTAATATACATCCAGTCCAGGTCACGGTATATCTGTAATATTCATTCATCTAGGTCACGGTATATCTGTATATTCATCCACCAGGTCACGGATAATCTGTAAATTCATCCATCCAGGTCACGGTATATCTGTAATATTCATTCATCCAGGTCATGGTATATCTGTAATATTCATTCATCCAGGTCATGGTATATCTGTTGTATTCATTTAGACTTTGGACTTGAAGTTTAGTTCTTGAAGACGTTTCGCTAGTCATCCGACTGGCTTTCTCAACTCAGAATGACTTGTACAAGGAATCTGTGGCAATTATGTACCCTGGAAAATCCCAATGAGCATATCACAGCCAAGTGTTAAGGGCGTGATTGGATAGGGGCTAAGAGGTGTTATAGGAACACCCAGGGTAAGGTGTCAAAACAACATTGTATATGGCAGACAGTTGGTGTCGAACCCCTCCACCTCTATTTAGGCTTGGTTTCTTTATTTTCACATAAATGGCCTCCTTATCACCTCTCTTGAACCAGTCACATTCCTTTGCCAATATGTTAACATTACAATCTTCAAAGGTATGTCCTTTATCCTTAAAGGAGAACTAAACCCATTTTTTAAATCTGAAAACAACACCCCCTACAAACACCAATAAGCTATAAAATCCCACTTCAATAAATTTTATTACAGTTATGTAAACCTGTTAAGAACTGGATGGGATTATCTGTGTGTATGTGCAAGTGTCAGGACCACACCCTCCTGACCTCAGTCACAGGCCTGCCTGGCTTTATAATCTGCCCCTGTCAAAAGGATTGCTAGAGATTATTAATGGTGTGACCAACTGTAACAAGTGTTGTCCCATAGCTCCGGATCGAGTGTGCAGAACTTATAATGGTCGGTAACCCAAACTTTTCGATACTAGAATGATGAGAAGTCTATTTAGGTAAATTTCCAGGCGCCCTATCAAAATGAGAATTTTAAAACATATACTTTGTTATATTCAAGGTTAGTTCTGCCTTCTATTCAGTGTTGTTCTGTGGGCTTTACTTGTCCTTAGATGCAGATACACGGTGAGTCCTGACCCGAGGATTGGCTGATCGGTCTCGTGTGCTGGGCCATACGTTGATGGCAGTTGCTGTTTGTCGCGTCCACCCCCTACAAATCAGAGCATTTTCATCTTCACTGCCACTGCATCTGGTATATGATGTTCACTTCACTGCATGCGTATATGGATTCACTCTTCATGCATGCGTATATTATGATGTCATTCTTCACTGGATACGCAAGCACTGCACATGGATGCACTGCCTGCGGTAATATGATGTAGCCTTATCTGTGTTTCGGTGTTGGGTCTTTCGGATGTCCAATTGCTGCCTCAGTGTGTTGTTCGGTATAAGCAGACAGGGATACAGTGTTTATGGAAAATTCTTGTTAATTCTCGAGACCCCTGCTAAATATGGGATGACATGTTCTTCCTCCTGTCTTGCTTTTCCCCTTCACTGTTGGTTATCGTGTTCTTTTCTTTCCTTCTACTTCTTTTGACAAAGGCCCCAGTCTGGATATCCCACAAGTTTTAGGGCTCCTCTGAGATGTTTCATTTCTTTAGGCCTTCGCCTCTGTGCTAGTGGGGATGTTCTCAGCTCTGTGTTGCGGGTTCTGATGACCCCCGCTTGTGATCTAAAGGGTGGTGGGAGTCAAACATCAAATACTGATCTGTTGTGTTGGTTTTCTGTAAACCTCTACTTCAGTTTACCATTTTCCTTAACATTCTACCAAGCAGTCCAAGAAAGCCAGTTTGTTGTTTTGTATCTTCCCTTGTAATTTAATGTTTTGGTCCACCGCATTAATGTGTTCTGTGAAAGCTTGTACTTCCTTTGGTGGATTTAACCCGGTGTCATCCACTATCTGAACCAGTGGCTGGGTGCTATGCCCTTAAGGTATTAAGCGCTTGTTTCTGACCTCCTCCATGTAAAGGTTGGCCACAAATGGTGGAACTGGAGATCCATACACATCCAGTTTTTTGCTTATAGAACTTATCCCTTTATTTGAAATAGGTGGTATTCAGGCGCTAAATACCTTTAAGGGCTTAGCACCCAGCCACTGGTTCAGATATGTGGATGACACCTGGTTAAAATCCACCAGAAGGAAGTCAAGCTTTCAAGAACACATTAATGCGGTAGACCAAACATCAAATTTACAAGGGAAGAGTACAAAACAACAAACTGGCTTCTTGGACTGCTTGTAAGTTAAGGAAAATGGTAAACTGGAAGTAGAGGTTTACAGAAAACAACACACACCACAGACACAGTATTGATGTTTGACTCCCACCACCCTTTAGATCACAAGCTGGGTGTCATCAGAACCCTGCAACACACAGAACATCCCCACTAGCACAGAGGCAAGGCAAAGAATGAAACATCTCAGAGGAGCCCTTAATTGTGGATATCCAGACTGGGCCTTTGTCAAAAGAAGTAGAAGGAAAGAAAAAAACACGAATACCAACAGTGAAGGGAAAAGCAAACAGGAGGAAGAACATGGTCATCCCATATGTAGCAGGGGTCTCTGAGAAATTAAGAGAGAATTTTCAAAAAACACCGTATCCCTGTTCTTAAACCGAACAACACACTGAGGCAGCAATTGGTACTTCCGAAAGACCCATACCAAACACAAGAAAGCACAATGCAGTCAGCATCATATACGTAGTGATCTGGTGCAGAATGCGCTCTTGATCATGTATGTGGGGGGAGACCAACAGCAACTGCATCAACGTATGGCCTAGAAGACAATTCTGGTCAGACGTGCCGTGTACGCTCATTAAGGATAAAGGACATACCTTTGAAGATTTGTATGTTACATATTGGCAAAGGAACTTGACTGTTCAAGAGAGGTGTAAGAGGCATTTATGTGAAATAAAGAACAAGCCTAATAGAGGTGGGGGTTCGACACCCACTGTCTGTGCCATGTACAATGCTGTTTTGACACCTTACTCTGGGCATTCCTATAACACCTCTAGCCACTATGCAATCACCCCTTAAACACCCTGGCTTGATATGCTAATTGGATTTTAGGGTACAATAATTGCCACAGATTCAGTCATTCTGAATTGAAAAGCCAGTCAGTGGATCTAACTAATCCAACATATATATTGTTGAAGGTAAATGTCTCGTTTAGACTCAATAATCTGGTATGTTTTTCTAAATGCATGGATAGATTTGGCAGCACCCCTGCAACTACAAGGCGGACCGTAAGCAAAGTGCCTACTCCGGCTGCTGGGAAATGTTTTTGGCTGGATAAAGTGCTGATTTTAACAATGAGGTATCTCTGCGCACTGCCGATTGCATTGAGCAAGTAAATTGGCCTATGGACAACAATCGTTAGTCCAAGTACTATCCCAACTAAACATCTATACACCGTAATGGTATATGTAGGGGAGAAGTAACAAACTGTATCGTATATGTAGGGATAAGTAACACACATACTGGTCTATGTAGGGGATAAGTAACACACTTACCGGTATATGTAGGGGGACTTAACCACGGACCGGTATATGTAGGGGATAAGTAACACCCGTACTCAGGTATATGTAGGGGATACGTAACACACAATACAGTATATGGTGAGGGATAAGTAACACACTTACGCAGTATATGTAGGGGATAATTAACACACTTCCAGTATCTGTAGGGGGATAAGTAACTCTCACACACTTACGCAGTATATGTAGGGGATAATACCCCCCGGTATAATATGTGGTGATAATTTAACACCGTACCGTATATTTAGGGGATTCAGTAACACACGTACCGGTATATGTCAGGGGATAAGTTCCACACGACTGGTAGATGTAGGGATAATAACACAACGTACCGTATATTAGGGGATAGTAACACCCGTACCAGTATATGTAGGGGATAAGTTAACCAGAACCGGTAATAATTGGGGGATAAGTAACACACGTAACCGGTATAATTAGGATAGTAAACACGTACCGGATATGTAGGGGATAAGTTACACACACGTACCCGCTATATGTAGGATAAGTAACACACGTAACCGGGATATGTTCGGGGAATAAATATAACACACGGACCGGTATATGTAGGGGACAAGTAACACACATACCAGTATATGTAAGGGGATATTACACACTTCCCGTTATGTAGGGGATAAGTTCACAACGTACCGGTATATTTAAAATGCAGGGGATAGTAACCATGTACCGGGTATATTAGGGGATAATTAACTACACGGACCGGTATAAAGTAGGGGATAGTAACACACGTACCGGTATAATGTATGGAAATTAACACTCAGCAGACCGGTATATGTAGGGGATAAGTAACACATGTACCGACCGTTATTGTAGGGGATAATTACCACACGTACCGGTATATTGTAGGGATAAGTACACACGTACCGGTTATATGTGGGTATAAGTAACACACTTACCGGTATATTTAGGGGGATTAATTAATCCACAGCCGTTTATAAATTGTAGGGATAAGTACCAACACACTTACCGGTATCTGTAGGGATAATCAAACACGTCAGATATGTGAGGGGATACTTAACACACGTACCGGTATATGTCGGTGATAGTAACACACGTACCGTATAGTATGGGATAAGAACACACTACTGTATATATAGGGGATAATTAAACACACGGAACCCGGTAATATGTAGGGGATAAGTTACACACGTACCGGTATATGCAGGGGTCATTAACACACGACCAGTATATGTATAGGGGAGAAGTAACACACCTACCGGTATCTGTAGGGGATAATTAACAACAAGTACTGGTTATATGTATGGGATAATTAACACACGTACCGGTATAATGTAGGGATAAAGTAACACACTAACCGGTATATGTAGGGGATAGTAACACACGTACCGGGTATTGTAGGGATAATACACACTTACCGGTATAGTAGGGTAAGTACACACGTTACCGGTATATGTAGGGGAAAGTACACACTTCCGGTATATGTAGGGGATAAGTAACACATCCTTACGGTATATTAGGGGATAAGTAACACAACGTCCCGGTATAGTAAGGGGATAAGTCACACACGTACCACCTTATAATGTACGGGGATAAGTAACCACTTACCGTATATTAGGGGATATTAACACACATACCGGTATTGTTGGAACAAGTAACAACACATACCCCTATATGTATGGGGATAAGTACACCGTACCGGTATATATAGGGGATAATTAACACACTGCCCGAGGTATATGTAGGGGATAAGTACACCTTTACCGGTATTATGTAAGGATAATTAACACAACGGCCAGTATAGGTAGGGGATTAGTAACCCACATACCGTATATGTTAGGGGATACTTAACACATGGACCGGTATACTTAAGGGGATAAGTACACACGTACCAGTATAACTGTAGGGGATACGTACACCTGTACCGGTATATGGTAGGGATAATTAACACTGGACCGGTAGAGTGTAGGGGAATAAGTAAACACATGTACCGGTATATGTAGGGGATATTAACACATGTGACCAGTATCTGTAGGGCATAAAAGTAACACACGTACGGTATATGATAGGGGATAATTCCAACCGGACCATTATCTGTAGGGGATAATTAACACGGACCGTATATGTAGGGATAATTACACACGTACCGGTAATGTAGGGAATATTAACACACGGACCGTATATGTATGGGATCAGTAACACACTACCGTATATGTAGGGATAATACACACACGTAACCGGTATAATGTATGGGGATAAGTAACACAACGTACCGGTATATGTAGTGGATAAGTAACACACGTACCGTATATGTAGGGGATAAACTAACACACGTACCGTAATATTGTAGGGGATAATTAACACATGTAATGGTATATGTAGGGGATAATTAACACCACGAACGGTATATTTAGGGGAGAACTAACCACGTACCGGTATATGTAGGGGATAAGTTACACACGTACCGGTATATTGTAGGTGATAAGTAACACACGTACCGGTATATGGTAGGGGATAAGTAACACACGTACCGGTATATTATGGGCTAAGTACCACACACGTACCGGTATATGTAGTGGATAAGTAACTCAAAACAACGTAACCGGTATATGTAGTGTAAGTAACACATTACCGTATATGTAGGGTGTAACTAACCACGTACCGGTTAAGTAGGGGATAATAACACACGTATGGTAATATGTAGGGGATAATTACACACGTACCGTTTGTAGGGGATCATTACCACACGGACCGGTATATGAGGGGATAGTAACACACGTACTCGGTATATTAGGGGGATAATAAACACACGTAACGGAAATTTAGGGATAACTAACACCCGTAACCATATATGTAGGGGATAATTAACACACGTAATGGTATAATGTAGGCGGATAATTAACACATGTACCGGTATCATGGTAGGGATAAGTACCCACTAATGGTATATGTAGGGGATAATTAACCACAGTCCGGGTATATGTAGGGGATAATAACACACGTACCGGTATATGTAGGTGGATAACTAACACACGTACCGGTATCGGTAGGGAATAATTACCACACGTAATGGTATTGTAGGGATAATTAACACCGTACCGGTATATTAGGGATAAGTACACACCCCGTATGGTATATGTAAGGGGGATATTACACACTACCGGTATATGTAGGGGATAATTAACACACGTACCGGTCATAATGTCGGGATAAGTCCACACGTAACCAGTATATGTAGGGATATTAACACACCTAAATGGTATATTTAGGGGATATTACCAACAGGTACCGGTATAAAATGGTATGGGATAAAGTAACACACGTACGCGGTATATGTATGGATAATAACACACGTACCGTAATATGTAGGGGCTAATTAACACACGTACCGGTATATGTAGGGGGAATCAGTAACCCCGTCTCCGTATATGTATGGATAGTAACCACACGTACCGGTATATGTAGGTGATAATTAACAACACGTAATGGTATTGTGGGATCAGTCAACACACGTAAGGTATAGTAGGGATCAGAACACACGTAATGGTATATGTAGGGGAATAATTCAAACAACGTACGTATATGTAGGGGATAAGTAACACACGGACAGTATATGTAGGGAACTAACACACTACGCTGTATAATGTAGGGAAATTACCACACGTCGGTATATGTAGGGGATAAGTAACACACGTACCAGTATATGTAGGGGATAATTAACATACGTACCGGTATATGTAGGGGGTAGGACGCAGGTGGGTTTCAGTGCATTCCACGTTTTCAGTTTATTAAAAATTTACACAGTACAACCACTTAAAGGAAAGCAGCCTCTCCTCTCACAAACATTGTGGTTTTAATTTTGGTGTCCGGTTCTGTGCTCTGTGTTGTGTGTTTTCTGTATTCCATATACATTTATAAGTAGTGAGGCGTTGTTGGGTAAAAATAGAACCAAAAAACCTAATTACACTGGGTGCTATAGACCAGGGTATCTGATAGGGTGTGTGGGGTACACTGGGTGCTATAGACCAGGGTATCTGATAGGGTGTGTGGTACACTGGGTGCATTAGACCAGGGTAATCTGATAGGGTGTGTGGTACACTGGTTCATAGAGCAGGGTTCTGATAGGATGTGTGGGGTACCTGGGTGCTATAGAACCGGGTTTTCTGATAGGGGTGTGTGGGGTACACTGGTGCTATAGACCAGGGTATCTGATAGGTGTGTGGGTACACTGGGTGCTATAGACAGGGTATCTGATAGGATGTGTGGGTTACACTGGGTGCTATAGGACCAGTGTTTCTGATAGGGTGTGTGGGGTACACCGGGTGCTATAACCAGGTATCTGATAGGGTGTGGTGGGTCCACTGGGTGCTTAGACCAGGTATTCTGATAGGTGGTGGGGTAGCACTGGGTGCTATACCAGGTTTTCTGATAGTGTGTGGGTACACGGGGTGCTATAGACCAGGGTATTTGATAGGGTGTGTGGGGAACTGGGTGCTATAGACCAGGGTATCTGATATGTTGTGTGGTACACTGGGTGCGAATAGACAGGGTAATCTGATAAGGTGTGTGGGGTACACGGGGGTTATAACCAGGTAATCTGATAGGGTTGTGGGGTCCACTGGTGCTATAGCCAGGGTAATCGATAGGGTGTGTGGGTACACTGGGCATTATAGACCAGGGTTTCTGATAGGGGTGTGTGGAAACTGGGTGCTTGACCATGGTATCTGATTAGGGGGTGCGGGGTACACTGGGTGCTATAACCCGGGTATCTGATAGGGTTGTTTTGGGGTCCACTGGGTGCTATGACCAGGGCATTGTGATAGGGTGTGTGGGGACACTGGTGCTATAGACCAGGGTATCTGATAGGGTTGGGGTTTGGTACACTGGGTGTTATACTACCAGGGGTAATCTTATAGGGTGTGTGGGTACACTGGGTTCTATAGACCAGGGTATCGGATAGGGTGTGTGGGGTACACTGGGTCATTAATATCCAGGTTTCGATATGGTGTGTGGGGACACTGGGTGCTATAGACCTGTCTTATAGGGTGTGTGGTCACTGGTGCTATAGACCCAGGGTATCTGATAGGGTGTGTGGGGTACACTGGTGCTATAGACCAGGGGTATCTGATAGGGTGTGTGGGGTAAACTGCGTCTATGACCAGGGTTTTCTGATAGGGTGTGGTGGGTACCCTGGGGGTGCTATATACCGGGTATCTGATAGGGTGTGGTGGGTATACTGGGTGCTATGACCAGTATCTGATAGAGGGTGGTGGTTGGGTACATCAAGGTGTTATAGACCAGGGTAATCTGTAGGGTGTGTGGGGTAAACTGGGTGGCTATAAGACCAGGGTAATCTGAATAGGTTGTGTGGTACACTGGGTGCTATAGACCAGGTATCTGATAGGGTGTGTGGGGTACACTGGGTGCTATAGATCCAGGGTATCTGATAGGGTGTGTGGGGGTACAACTGGGTGCTATAGACCAGGGTATCCTGATCGGGGTGTGTGGGGTACACTGGGGCCTATAGACCAGGTATCTGTATGGGTGTGTGGGGTACCCTGTGTGCTATAGACGAGGGTAATCTGATAGGGTGTGGTGGGGTACACTGGGTGCTATAGACCAGGGTATCTGATAGGGTGTGTGGGGTACCTGGGTGCTATAAGACTCAAGGTATCGAGAATAGGGTGTGTGGGGTACACTGGTGCTATAACCGGGTATCTGATTAAGGGTGTGTGGGGTAACACTGGGTGCTATAGACCAATGGTATCTGTAGGGGCGTTGGGGTACACTGCGTGCTTAGACCAGGGTTGTCTGATAGGGTGTGTGGGTACACTGGGTGCTATAACCCAGGGTATCTGATAGGGGTGTGTGATACTGGTTCTATAGACCATGGTATACTGATTAGGGTGTGTGGGTATACTGGGTGCTATCACCCAGGGTATCTGATAGGGTGTGGGGGGTCCTGGGTGCTATAGACAGGGTTCTGATAGGGTGTGTGGGGTACACTGGTGCTATAGACCAGGGTATCTTATAGGGTGTGTGGTTACACTGGGTGCTATATACCGGATCTGATAGGGTGTGTTGGTATATTGGGTGCTAGAGACCAGGGATCTGATAGGTGTGTGGGGTACACTGGGTGCTCATAGACCAGGGGATCTGACTATGGGTGTGTGGGGTACACTGGTTGCTATAGACCAGGGTATCTGAGAGGTGTGTGTGGGGGTACACTGGTGCTATAGACCGGGTATCTGATAGGGGTGTGTGGGGTACACTGGGTGCTATAGACCAGGGTATCTGATAGGGGTGTGGTGGGGTACACTGGGTGCAATATACCATGGTACTGATAGGGTGTGTGGGGTACACGGGTTGGCTATCAGACCAGGTATCTGAGAGGGTTGTGGGTTACAACACTGTGTGCTATAGACCGTGTATTTGATAGGGTGGGTGTGGTACATGGTTTTATAGACCAGGTTTTTCTGATAGTGTGTGTGGGTACACTGGGTGCTATAGACCAAGGGTTTTCTCTATATGGTTTGTGGGTACACTGGGGTGCTATAGACCAGGGTATCTAATGGGTGTGTGGGATACGGGTGCTATAAAGACCAGGTCAAATCTGATAGGGTTTTGTGGTACACTGGGTGCTATAACCCTGGAGCTGTTCGGGTGTTGGTTACACTGGTGCTATAGACCAAGGTCTCTAGTGGGTGTGTGGGGTACAACTGGGTGCTATAACCATGGTTTCTGTGGGTTGGTGTGGTATACACTGGTTGCTATAGGACCAGGTTTCTGAGTAGGCGTTGTTGGTAACACTGGGTGCTAGAGCCAGGGTTTTGTAGGGTGTGTGTGGTACACTGGGTGCTATAGACCATGGTATCTGATGGGTGTGTGGGGGGTACCCTGGGTTGCTAGAGACCAGGGTATCTGATAGGGTGTGTGGGTGTACACTGGTGCTATAGCCAGGGTATCTGATACGGGTGTGTGGATACACTGGTGCTATAGAACCAGGGTAATCTGATAGTGGTTGTGTTGGGGTACACTGGGGGTGGCTATAGACCATGGTATCTGATATGGTGTGTGGGGTACACTGGGTGCTATAGACCAGGGATCGATTGGGTATGTGGGGTACACTGGTGGGTGCTTATAGACCAGTGTTCTGATAGGGTATGTGGGGGTACACTGGGTGCTATAGACGCAGGGTATCTGATAGGGTTTGTGGGGTACACTGGTTACTATAGACCAGGTAATCTGATTTGGGTGTGTGGGTACACTCTGGGTGCTATAGACCAGGGTATCTGATTGGGTGTGTGGGGTACACGGGGTGCTATAAAGACCAGGGTATCTGATAGTGTGTGGGTTACACTGGGTGCTATAGACCAGGGTATCTGATAGGGTTTTGTGAGGTACAACGGGGTGCTATAGACCAGGGTTCTATTGGGTGTGTGGGCTAACACTGGGGTGGCTAGAGAACTCAGGGTATCTGATAGGGTGGTGTGGGTACACGGGTGCTATAGACCAGGGGTATCTGATTGTGTGTGTGGGTTACACTGGGTGCTATAGACCAGGGTTAATCTGAGAGGGTTGTGGTGGTACACTGTGGTGCTATAGACCAGGGTATCTGTATTGGGTGTGTTGGTAAATACTGGATTCTATAGACAGGGTATCTGAATAGGGTGTGTTGGTATACTGGTGCTATAGACCAGGGTCATCTGATAGGGTGTGTGGGTATAAATGGGGTGCTATAGACCGGGTAATCTGATAGGGGTGTGTTGGTATATTAGGTGCTATAGACCAGGGTATCTGAATGAGTGTGGTGGGGTATCAACTGGGTGCTATAGACTAGGGTTTCTATAGGGTGTGTTGGTATACTGGATGCTAAGACCAGGTTATCTGATAGGGGTGTTTGGGTCTACTGGGTGCTAATGGACCAGGGTAATCTGTAGGGTGTGTTTGGTTATTTGGTTGCTATCGACCAGGGTATCTGATAGGGTGTGTGGTAGCTTGGTGCCTATAGAGCCAGGGTATCTGATAGGGTTGTGTGGGGTTCCTGGGTGCTATAGACCAGGGTATCTTATAGGGTGTGTTGTATACTGGTGCATCGACCATGGTATACTGATAGGGTGTGCTGGTCTACTGGTGCATAGACCAGGGTATCTGATCGGTGTGTTTGGTATAGTTGGGTGCTATAGACGCGGGTATCTTAATAGGGTGTGTTGGTATATTGGGTGCTATAGACCAGGGTAATCCTGATAGGTGTTTTGTATATGGATTGACGGGACTGGGTGGAAGCCTTAAGATATAGGTGAGGTCCTGTCTGAGTTTGAATATCCAGTTGCTTAAGGGAGGTTTCAAACACTGATCCACTATTCAGTGCACTCTGCAAATAACCAAGTGCTTTGGGGAGACAATAATGATCAGACTCCTCACAGAGTGACTGCCTTATAATGGCTTGAGGGAGAGTTCTTTCCAGAATGTAATACCAAACTATTTAGGATTTTGTTTCCAGGGTAATCAATAAGGACATCGCAGTCTGAATTTCCATAGGGCCAGTACCAGGCATGACCACCAATAAGAAGGCCCCCTCCTTCTGCAACAAACTCAGGATAGCCTTAGCTTCACTATCACTGTAGGATTGGCAACAGTAAACACTAGCCTGGGACAAGATTGGTGACATAAGAAGGAAAGTTTTCCTTTTGCAAAAGGTTATTCAAATCTTTACGGTCTCTGTGAACACCAATTTTTCTCTTCTGCTCAATATCTAGCCATCTTATGGCATTAAGGATGAAGGTTTTGAGCTCTGGTTTCAGAAATAACCTTCATGTGTCACTACAACTACACGTCCTTTGCCATAAATTGCTGCTCCCACAAAACATTGTTTTGTCAGTTAATCCAACTGGAAATGTAAGCGCCCCATGCAAAAGAAGATCTGAAAAAATAGATGAGCCCCTGATGTCCAGCTGTGGAACACCTCCAAAAGATGTTTGATATCTGATGAGAATGGGAAACTATGAAAAAAAGAACAGTGGTATATTAAACGGATGGGAGAAGGTCTGGGTAACCAACATTTTTAGGGAAGAGAAGAGACTGCACCAATGTCATGTTCATTTGAATAGAAGGTTTTTTTAGTTTTAGTGATATAGCAATAGCTGTATTTTTGGAAACAAAAGAATCAGATACATATAGGCTAAATATAGGCAATACACAAAGTAAAAGAAGATTTAAGCCATACCTCTTTAAATGACATGTACACTATGTATATCAATGACAAATACCATTTTATATTGTATAATTTATGTATGTTTAGTAATTATATTTGTAAATGTAGAATTTTAGAAGTGTCCTGCTAACTTTTACAGCTCTCTGTTCCCACAATTACTTGTTACAGCATTTTAGGATTTGAGCTAAAAGCATAATTGTAAACCGAACACAATTTTCTGTTTTTTTTTCTTGTGTTTTGTGTTAAATATTTGCGTGTTTAACATGTTTGGATGACAGTAATTTGTATGCAGTGTTTGCAGTTATTTAGTATTTTTTAGGGGTTTTGAATTAATTTTGCGCCTTACCTTGCCATGGTTCCATAATGTACAGTAGTAAATGTTGTTAAGTGGGTACAGCAACGTGAGACTATGGGAAGTTAAGGTCCATTTCTGGGCCACATTTGCTCTGGTAGATATTCTGGTGATTAAATATCTCATTTGTGTCTCTGAATAAATCCCTATAAGGGATTAGGGATTAAATGGCATCAAATAGTCACGTAGAAATTGCAGTAAAATTATATTGAACTTGGGTGGGTGCACAGGTGTCTTTTGCAATACCCACTCAGCTGCCACCAGCCAGGGGTGAAAGAAAAATCCAGAGCTGCCCAAGCGCATTGATTTTACTACCAGAGCCAGGGAGTCTCTCAGCCCTAAGGAGTCTGGAGGGTTGTTCCGAGCAGTGACTAAGTAAGAGAAGGAGTCGGGATTTGGGGCAGCTGTTCAGTTATCGGGTAAAAGTTGGAGGGGAAGTTACCTGGATTTTTGCTGGACATTTATGTGTGTGAAGGTAATAACACTCCCCCTGTTACTGCTCAATATTATTTTCACTTAGTACTTGCTAACTTGCAGGAGGCAGAGGGTATTTTTAGGTTACGGACCCCCAGTGATTGTATATGTATAAACACTTGTTAGCACTTAGGAACAGATTTTAGGGAATGGTTACATTAAAGGAATATTCCATTTTTAAAATTAGTTTCCCGGTATCTCTTTTTTGTTGAATGTATGTAAACTTACTTTTTATATATTGGATTCCATGGTATAGCTGCACTCAAGGAGAATTTCCCCTTCTCACCAGAGCCATCTGTGAAGTAAACCCTGAAACAGATATTATTTTGTTTCCTGGAAAATGTTCCAGAACATTTTTTGTTGCTGGGTTGGGACCAGCTGATAGCTGTGCTCCAATCAGCAGGCCTCCTCCATTACGTATAAAAGAAATCATATCTTGAACATTACTTTCATCGTATTTATTGGTACCGAAAAATCCCAGGTTCTGTGTTAGGCCAGTGGTTGTTTGGACTTTACTTCCAGAGGCAGTGAGAGACGTTTCTAATACAGCTAAAGAACTCTCTACTCCAATTACTGCATTCTGGATTTGGCTAGCCAAGATAATGCATTCTGAAGAAATACATAAACTCTTTCATATTAAGATAATTCTCATGGGCTAGGGTGACCACTTTTCCCTTTCCATAACGAGAGGCTGCAATGAGCACATCCTTTCCAGGAGTCACAAGGACAGGGAAGGCGTATCTCCCGTTATCAGCAACTTGCAGGAACAGAATCTCCAGAGAATCCAGAGAGCCAACGCCATGGACCAGTGAGCTGTAATCTTCATCCAGTATCATCTTTCCTATCATATAACAGTATGACAATATACAATAAGCATACAGTTTAAAAATGCTTTGTGTTATAAAGAAGTGAGGAATCATTGCGTTAGTCCCAAAGAAGGAAGGAACCAGAACCCACTATAAACTACAATAGTAGCTAGAGGAGAACACCACCACAAAAGTTACAATTACTCCTAAAAATCAAAATAATTTCAAAACTGCAAAATATAATAAGATCATAAAAAGCATAGGGGTATACAGTAATTAAAGGACATGCCCATCCCTCAAATGAAAAACTATAAAAAGGCAACCCCCCCTCCAAAAAAAAGACTACAATAGTGAAAGCAAAGATGTAGGGATAAAGGTGTATGCAGCATCATTTTTCTTATCCCTCTTCTCTTTGCTTCTCAAAACATTTCAAGACATCACAGTCGCTATCCAGAAGTCCAGGAAGCAAAAAGAGTGGTAAAAAACATTGGTCAGCACATTGGTCCCACCCCCCTTCAACCCAATCCCACAGCATTGAATCAATTTTTCAGAAATGCCTTTCCCGTTTGTTTTTGTTACAACCTATGTCTCAAAATGAATGGGCCAGACGGTACCGTCACGAACGTATGTCGCTCGCAAAAAGAAGGGGAAAGGCGGTTCAGAAGAATTGATTAAACGCAGGATCAGCTGGTAGTTGAGTTCTAATGTATGGGCACCTTTAGTCTTACCTCTCACAGATTTCTAACTATGCAGTTTAGTTATTTTGATTTATACAAATTTTAATTTAGGGGTATTGTTGCCTTTTAATATAAAGAGGCTGGTCTGAAAAAAACAATTGCTATAATATGTAATACAGTACAAAAGGCTGCAAATATTCCAGATAAGCCACCCATGTTAGTAATCCTGTATCATCCCAATATACATAAAAACCCAGTGTGCTGTTATTACTGGATCAGGCTGTATAAGAGTTATGTAGTCCCAGAACCATTTGAAATATCTAGCAGGAGTCTAGCCGTGCTGTGTATATAGTTACAGCCTCAGCCTAAAATAACCAGTTAGTTATGGTTCATTTTATCCGTGTGTTACATGTATCCAATTTAATTTCACTGTTTTGTATTAATTTTGCTTTATTAGGGTTACAGACTTTAATTTTGATTATTTACATGCATTTGTACGCCTGTAGGTGTTGTGAAAAAATATCATAAAACTAATACAAGCATATTTACTGCATGTTTCAATCATTCTAAACCATAAATAAACTCTATTAAAGATTTTGTTAATTTACATGATGGTTTTGTTTGTAAGGTAGATCTTATAACTGACATAAAGCAAGCTGTAGCTAGGCATGGCCGTTAGCGGGTGGTAGAAATTTGGTCAGAAGTTGTCCCAAGAAAAATGAATAGCAGCAAGAAATCATTAAGCCATAGAAAATTGCAGGTGTAAATTAAAAATTGCAGTGTCAGCATTTGTAAAAGGTTAGGTGGCATAACGATATGCCATAGAAAGCCTGGACATGTTTGGGTGGCAGACCCATCACTGATGGTTTCTGCCAGTGGTGGATATTTAAATACGCATTGCACCACGTCAGGCAGATCTGGAGAAATACGGGGGCTTGTAACCACCAAAGGGAAACAGAAGTCTCTCAGGCCATGGGCTCATTCCTTGCGATGGTTTGAGGCTCTTGTTTACTAATTGTTGTATGATTGGTGTCTGTTGGATATTTGTGACAGCTGGCATATTTCCATAATAAATAAAGTTAAATTAGTTGTTAATAAAAGCTGTGGCCTTTAAAACCCCAACAAAATTGTCTGTGTATATGATAAGGGGTACTGGTTTTGGATCTCAGGCTTAAAATTCATTGGACATTTGCCCATAGAGTCCAAGGATGTACAGCAATCACAGACACAGCTGATGGCTATTGAGAAAGCCGAAGGACAGCATGGGGGTCAGAGGTTAGCACTTGCAGCGCTGAAGTCCTGAGTTCGAACGACCCTTGGACACATCTGCAAGGTGTTTGTATGCTCTCCCCGTGTTTGCATGGGTTTACCCCGGGCACCCGGTTTTCCCCCACAATCATAAAGACAACTGATAGGTTGTATGTGTCAAATAAAGTGATATATTGTAAGCTCCCGCACATGCTAGAGTACTCCATGGGGACAGGGAAGGGGCAGAAGGGGCTCCAGTCTTCAGTTTCCTGGACTTTGAATAGGAAATAGAGGAGAACCATTTGGGTAGAGGAATAAGGTAATTATTTTAACAACTACACAGTGGGGCCAGCAGTGGTTTAAATTTTAGTTTTGGGGGTGGACGGTGTTAGATAGTAATCTTACTAATTTGAAAGCAGGAATGAGAAAAGAGTATAATAAGCTAAATTTTAAAAAATTCCTGCAGGAATTAAATTTACAGGTTTTACTTTATGTAGAAAGTCAAAAGATTTTTTATATGTATGTTTTCTGTGCTGTAAATCATAGTAACATAGTAACATAGTATTGGAGGTTGTATAAAAGACATTGTCCATCTAGTCCAACCTTATACCCTACCCATAATGTCTGTAAACAGTTACATAGTAACATAGGATTGGAGGTTGTATAAAGACATACGTCCATCTAGTCCAACCTTTATACCCACCCAAATGTGCTGTATAACAGTTACATAGTAACATAGTATTGGAGGTTGTATAAAGACATACGTCCATCTAGTCCAACCTTTATACCCTACCATAATGTCTGTATAACAGTTACATAGTAACATAGTATTGGAGGTTGTATAAAGACATACGTCCATCTAGTCCAACCTTTATACCCTACCCATAATGTCTGTATAACAGTTACATAGTAACATAGTATTGGAGGTTGTATAAAGACATACGTCCATCTAGTCAACCTTTATACCCTACCCATAAGTCTGTATAACAGTTACATAGTAACATAGTATTGGAGGTTGTATAAAGACATACGTTCATCTAGTCCAACCTTTATACCCTACCCATAATGTCTGTATAACATACATAGTAACATAGTATTGGAGGTGATAAAGATATAGGTCCATCTGTCAAACTTTATACCCTGCCCATAGTTCTGTATAACAGTTACATAGCTACATAGTATTAGAGGTTGTATAAGACATACGTCCATCTAGTCCAACCTTATACCTCTACCCATAATGTCTGTATAACAGTTACATAGCTACATAGATTAGAGGTTGTATAAAGGACATACGTCCATCTAGTCCAACCTTTATACCCTACCCATAATGTCTGTATAACAGTTACATAGTAACATAGTATTGGAGGTTGTATAAAGACATACGTCCATCTAGTCCAACCTTTATACCCTACCCATAATATCTGTATAACAGTTACATAGTAACATAGTATTGGAGGTTGTATAAAGATATAGGTCCATCTAGTCCAACCTTTATACCCTACCCATAATGTCTGTTTAACAGTTACATGGTAACATAGTATTTGAGGTTGTATAAAGACATATACGTCCATCTAGTGCAACCCTTATACCCTACCCATAATGTCTGTATAACAGTTACATGGTAACATAGTATTGGAGGTTGTATAAAGACATATACGTCCATCTAGTCCAACCTTTATACCCTACCCATAATGTCTGTCAATGATTTGCATTTCTGGTTTCAATATCATAAAGAAGAGCTTGCAGTTTTATTAGGGATAGACAGACTGTGCTGTATTGTTCTAGTATGTGAATTATAAAAGGCCAGCCTGCCAGCAAGTACAGCAGTCAGCTTTCCAGACAGTCTACTAGCCAACATTTCATTTCTGGATTTTGTTGTGTCCTCGCACTCCTTTGTTTGTCTTGATGGTGCTGTTTTTACTCCCTTTGCTAACCACAAGCAGCGATACTCAATGCGGTACTTATTTTGTAGAAAAACGCACTCTTTCAATTTTTATCTAAATTTTATTTGTGACATGCTGTGGACACTACGTTTCGGGGTCCTCCCCCTTCCTCAGGTGCATAAAAACAACACACTTTGTGCCAACTTAAATACATGTGTCTCCTCCCCTTCCCCTTCAAACATTCAAACAAGACACAACTAGCCACTTTTAGTACATTTTAAGGTTTGAGTAATGTCAGATAATATTATTAATATGTTTTAAAGATTTTAGAGCATATAGTATTTATAAAAGTGATGTTAACAATTGAACACTTGTTTGAATATGTTTGATAACTAATTAAAGGGCATGTCCACCCCCAAAACTATAATCCCCCCAACTACTGGCCCCACCATGTAGTGTAGTTTAATCCTTACCTCACATCCCAGCTCCATAGGGTTCTCCTGTAGACCCCCCCCTTCCTCGCCCTCATCCTCCTACCAAATAACCTTCCTGCTCGAGAACTCGATTCTGCAAGGAAACTGTAACTCTTAAGTGAATGGCACCCGACCCACCTCTCACTAACCATGGATAGCCCTAATCAATACACACCTCCCTTCCCAACCTCATCTATAACACAGAACTGCCCGAAAAAATTCAAGAAAGTATGGAGCCCCTGTCTAAACTCCCGCACAACTTCCGAACCACAATCTGAACCAAACAACTCTCAAGAAACCCCCCAAGCAAATGTTGCCTACCCCAGGACCAGGCGACGGACACAACCCCCCTTCACCCTGACCCCCCCCCCCCCACCAGAAATGGACAAAATGTAATATACAAGGGTATCACTCAGCCAAATAATGGACATAATTGCTAATATTGTTTACAATGTTATTTTTTGTTTTTTTTCCTTCTTCCTTTCTCTTCTTTCTTCTCATGTATGTTTTAATATTGTTCTAACCACCCGTGACAAAACAAGAACATTGTAAGCTATGTTATCAACCTGTATGATTTGTATTGAATATTTACAATTAGCTCAAAATACAAACAAGTTTAAAAAAAAAAAAAAAAAAAAGAATTGCTGCATGCCTAATGTCAAGCTTTTTGGTTCTAGTAAGTATTTAGCAACTGTTGGGATAATCTAAAATAGTTGACTAATATCTCTTAAACAGGATTTATAACATGTTGTACAATTTTTTTTTTTGAGTAATTCGTACGGGAATAATTTATTCTATCACCATACATGTTAACAGATATTATAGGAGTAATATTCTATTTTATTTGAACAATTCAATCTGCAATGGTGGGGATTTGGAACAGTGAGTTGTCTTGCTTCCCACCAATTTTGATTTTTCACACTGTAGGCTCCTGCTGTGAGCAGATAGGAGAGAAAATTGCAAAAAAACTGTGGTCCCATGTATAAGAAGGCATGAACACACAGTTTAGGCCTCACTTCTTTAAGGGGACATGCAGTTACTACATAGAGAATGACATTACAATGTTTGTACTGATCTCATTAGTCAACTGTAATATTGCTAATAGTCAGTAAATGTCACAAATAGTTACTACATTGCAAGCTGTGTAGAAGGTGAGAAGTGCTTGGTTACATTTACAACCTAATTAAAAGGACGTGAACTTGTTAAGTACTAAATTATAACACAAAACAAACCTTTATCCATTAAAGGGTATGTCCACCCTTAAAAACATTTGCCATATATGATTCCCCCTGTCCCCCAGCCCCAACCACTCTATTTTTATTCTTAGAAAGTGCCCCAAACTTTACTTACCTCCCCTCTTTCCTCCGCCCGCGCCTGCCAGGCCTCTGCTTGCGAGAAATGCAAGCAGAGGGGCGGGACCGGCAGTCGCGTCTGTGATTGGCTATGCGACAGCCAATCACGGACGCGGCTGCCGGGAGTACATTGCGGCGGGGGAAAGAGGGAAGGTTAAGTCAAGTTTGGGCACCTATCTAAAATTAAAATAGAGCGGTTGGGGCTGGGGACGGGGGGATTATTACTATAAAGGGTTTTATGGTAGGGGGAGGGATATAGCAAAATGGGAGGAATAGGAGGGGAGAAGGGCGGCCGTACGCATGCAAACTTCTCCCGGAGGCCAGTTGGAGGCAGATCCTATATGGACTCTTCTATCCTCCTGGTGGGCAGTTTTTGGGGACTTTGGGGGGGGACTAACAGGAAACCTTATGGAGCTGGATGTGAGGTAAGGATTAACTACATGATGGGGGCCAGTAGTGGGGGATTATAGTTTTGGGGTGGACATGCCCTTTAAAAAGTGAAAAACCCTGCTAATCTGTATTACACTGATGCAAACTGGTTAGTGTGGGTTTTTTACATCCTTTATTTCTTTCTTTGAATAACTTATCTTGAAACGGGATTTCACAATTTCTTCTGTTAGTGAGAATCACTTGACAATGATCACCTATCAACTAAATTAAACAAGTGAGACAGAAAATGTAAGATTTTTCCTTACAAAAGTGTAAAATGATTTTAGACAATTTCTATCTGTTACATTGGAATTTCGATAATACAAACAAAAAAATTAAGGTTATGTTACATGTAAATTAAAAATCAAGATTTGTCACAATTTGACATCTGTTCCTTACATACCCCAAATTAAGGGCCCTCCTGGCATTTGATGTAGAACTCACTCTGGTCCGATGATGGACTTGGAAGACATGGCGTCCTGGGGACATTTTTTCACTCCACCTCCATGCTGAGATGTTGGCCTGCAGATTCAAACATAAAAAAAGTAATCCATAAGCAGAGGACTATCTTTTGTGCATTAAAATTGTAAAGTACCAAAAACACATTGTTTTTTCCCATCGGCTTCCTTTAACAACTTTTATACAACGATTCTTCTATAGCTAAGATGTTGACATTACAGTATTCAAAGGTGTGCCATTTTTGTTTAAGATGAGCCAATTCCTCGCCCAAGGGAATTGGCTCTTCTGTGCTGGTGCCATACTTTGGTGGCAGCTGCTGTTTAGAATCCCCCACATACAATCAAAGAATCTATTCACTGTCACAGTAGTGTAGTGGTGTAGTAATGTATTTTATTTCTTATATAGCGCTACATATTCCGCAGCGCTTTACATGTTATTTACTCAATTCACATCAGGCCTGCCCCGAAGAGCTTACAACTAAGCACTTATGTACACATACAACCTATCAGTATATTTGTTTGTATCAATTAGATCAACTGGACTTGAAAGTAGTTCTTGAAGACATTTCGCTAGTCATACCGACTGGCTTTCTCAATTCAGAATGACTTGTACAAGAATCTGTGGCAATTAATGTACCCTGGAAAATCCCAATTAGCGCATATCACAGCCAGGTGTTAAGGGTGGTATTGGATAGTGGCTAAGATGTTATAGGACCGCCCAGAGTAAGGTGTAAACAGCATTGTACATGGCAGACAGTTGGTGTCAACCCCCCACCTCTATTTAGGCTTGGTTTCTTATTTTCACATAAATGGCCTCCTTAACACCTCTCTTGAACCAGTCACGTGCCTTCGCCAGTATTAACATTACAATCTTCAAAGGTATGTCCTTTATCCTTAAGATGCAGATACACGGCTGAGTCCTGACCCGAGAATTGGCTCTTCTGTGCTGGGCCATACGTTGATGCAGTTGCTGTTTTGGTCTCCCCCACATACAAAACTAAGAAATTAACAATCTCAGGAGCCCTTAAAACTTGTGGATATCCAGACGGTGGGCCTTTGTCAAAGAAGTAGAAGGAAAAAAAGAACACAAATATCAACAGTGAAGGGGAAAAGCAAGACGGAGAAGAACATGGTCATCCCTATGTAGCAGGGGTCTCCGAGAAATTAAGAAGATTTTCAAAAACAAATCGTATCCCTGTCTGCTTTAAAACCGAACACACACTGAGGCAGCAATTGGTACATCCGAAAGACCCAATACCTAAACACAAGAAAAGCGACATCATATGCAGTGCATTGCAGTGAAGAATGCTCTGATTTGTATGTGGGGGAGACCAAACAGCAACTGCATACCGTATGGCCCAGCACAGAAGAGCCAATTCCTCGGGTCAGGACTCAGCCTTGTATCTGCATCTTAAGGATAAGGACTACCTTTGAAGATTGTAATGTTAATATACTGGCGAAGGAACGTGACTGTTCAAGAGAGGTGTTAAGGAGGCCATTTATGTGAAAAAAGAAACCAAGCCTAAATAGGTGGGGGGTTCCACCAACTGTCTGCCATGTACATGCTGTTTTTAAACACCTTACTCTGGGCGTTCCTATAACACCTCTTAGCCATATATCCAATCACACACCCTTAACACCTGGCTGTGATATGCTAATTGGGATTTTCCAGGGTACATATTGCACAGATTCTTGTACAAGTCATTCTGAATTGAGAAAGCCAGTCGGATGACTGCGAAACGTCTTCAAGAACTACATTTCAAGTCCAGTTGATCTAATTTGAATACAACAATATACCATGACCTGGATGAATGAGAACCTTCACAAGCAACCTATCAGTATGTCTTTATGATTGTGGGGGAAACCGGAGTGCCCGGAGGAAACCCCGCAAGCACAGGGAGAACATACAAACTCCTTGCAGATGTGTCCAAGGGTGAAATCGAACTCAGGACCTCAGCGTTGCAAGGCATCAGTGCTAACCGCGCTAACCCAATATGATTGTTGCTCTGCTTGTTTCCATATTGGATCTTTTTGATGCACCAGTGTGTTGCTGGTTTAAAGGAGACAGGGATACAGTGTCTCTTTTTACTTTCATACTTCTCATCTTCACTGGTGGTATTGGTGTTCTTTTTTTTTCCTTCTTCAGTTTTCACACAAGGTCCAATCCACATATCCACAAGTTTTAAGGACTCCACTGAGATGTTTAATTTCATTAGCCTTTCTGTGCTAGTGGGGTTGTTTTAATGCTCGTGTTACAGGGTTCTGATGACCCCCCTTGTGATCTAAGGGTGGTCAAGTCCATATCAAGTACTGGTCTGTGTGGATTTAGTTCATTAAATCTCTACTTCCAGCTTAAATGATGAACTAACAAATAGCAGTATCATGTTTTGAAAACATTTACCTTTACTTAAAAAATGAATGCATCAGGTGCACTGCACAAAGTCCCAATAATTTATTGCAACTCCCTGAAAATCTAAAGTAACTAACAAATTCAGCAAGGATTAGTTATTTCTGTTTTTATAAAACAGGGGATTTAAAGGAACATTTACATGCCAGGAACTGCAATTTTTTACACTACTAGAATAATACATGTATTTAAGCCTCTTTTTTTCTTCTGCACAAGCTTTATGGTCTTACTGTACCCAGGAGGCAATAAGGACATACTTTAAATCTATACTGCCATTGATCTTTTTGGTATATTATCGCTACTATTTACACAAGAGAACAGAATTCATTGCTCTCCTAGATGAATCCATTCTACAAAAAGACAGAGAACACTTTTACAGCACATTGTACATCAGATGTGAATTTTATTAGAGAACTGTAAAGCAAAGCAATAGAGGGGCAAAAAACTGTCAAATGACAAAAACAATGGATGGGAGATATTTAATGTTTAAAGATGCCCACATGTTCAAACTAAGAGTCTTATTAAGAAATAAAAATTAAATAGCAGCAGCTTACACAAGTTAAAAATCCCAGGCCCCAGTCTATTTTCAGTCATTTAGATCTGCAATAGTCAATTCCTCTTAATAATTCATTTAAAAGTGATTGATGTTTTAAAATACACACTACAAAAAAGTTTTTAAGCTACGTTCTTTAAATGTCCCCTCCCATATGTAAAGTTTTTTTTTTATTTTTTGTGTGTGTTCACATATACATCCTGTACTGCCCCCGATTAAAGGATTAGGGTACCTACTCGCAGCAGCCATCCATTACTTAGTGATTGTGATTGCCCTGCGTGAGGAAATTAGATGGAACATTCCTTTGACTGCCAGACAGGTCAAACATGGATACTCACAGTTTTGAAAACTCTCAGAGGTGAATCTACATTAGACCCCTCTACGCCTCATGTGCATAACTTTTAGATTCCCAAGTTTACTTTCATGAATGAAAGCACTAAAACAATTCCCACAGGTGGAAAAAGTTAAAAAAACACAAGTAAAAGTGTAGCACCTCTCAACTTTTAGGGTGACAAACATGACAAAAGTAAACAGGAGAAATGAAGTAAGAGAAAAACATTGTCTTTTGGTGTTTTTATTTGTGCATAACAAGCTACCATGTTTTGACCCTAACTGCTCTTTCTCAAAAAACCACAGTTGAGGTAGCATACTGTGCCAATAAAATACAGCAAGAAAGTGTTTTGGTCTCTTACTTCCTACAACCAATTTAAATGTTTACATGTAACATAACCCTAAAAATGTTGGCAAGCTGCTGTTTTCACTAGGAGAAACACTTTCCAGAAACAGTGAGTTTAGGGAAGTAAAAAGGGAAGGGATATTTATAGAACATATTGCATTTACTTTTACTCACCCTTTAAATATGCTACACTACACTAAGATAGAAACTGTTTCTTTATAAGTTTGATGTTTGTTTATTACAATTTACCTGCTCAGTGCATCAGTCTTCTCCAGCTTTTCCTGCAGTTGTATCCAATCTATAAGTGCCCTTAAATCTCTCACATAGTTTCCTAGCATCATAAAGAACTTCCTAGGAAAATGTAGCGTTAAAAATATTAGAATTTTACAAATAAGGACAGCATGTTTAGAAAATAAAACCATAATCTTTCCATCTGCAGAATTTTAGTTTTTGTAAGTAAACAGGATTACCATATCAAAAGGAAAGCTAAAATCCTGCATAGTGAGCTAAACATGACGAAGTGTCCATTATAAAGTAAACCATACTTGGCACATTTTTCCTACTGAATTTTCATACATTTTTACTGATTCAGCATTAGCGGAGTATCCCTGTTCTGTTCACAGCACATCTATCCACATTATTAAGCATTCTGACAGGATGGATCCCTTAACGTTGCCGATGGAAACCTCTATTCAACTTTGCAATGTCGTCTGAACGGCTGCTCTTCAGCAGCAGTAATAAGTTACCATGCATAAACAGCCTAAAAACCACAGAGAATTAAGGGTGAAAATAGAAAGGATAACCACAATAATATCATGTGGAAAAGCAACTGAACTAGTTCTTTTTGAGAGAGTATTAAGAACAATAAGGAGAGCCTTAAAGGCATGTCCACCCCAAAATTTAACTTTTGATATGTGGTAGGGCATGCTCCCCCAGCCCCAACCCATTATATAATTGTTAGAAAGTCCCCCAATTCTTACTTACCTGCCCCTCTCTCCTCCGCTGCAGTGTTCAGGCCCTCTGCTTGCATGGAATTGAAAGCAGGGGTGGGACCGCGCCCGCGTCCGTGATTGGCTGAGAGGCAGGGAGGGCTGCACTGAGCATGCCAACCTTGATGAGTTGAGGATCTCAGGCACAGCATGAGTCACACACTGCTCCTACACAGCAGTTTCCTGGACTTTGGAGGGGCACAGCAGGGGAACTATTTTGAGCAGGAATGTAAGGTAAGGATTGTTTTAAACTACTTGATGTGGCCAGTAAGGGGTTAAATTTTAGTTTTGGGGGTGGACTGCCCTTAAAAAATTAGCATTTTTATATATTTTTTAATTCCAAAAAAAAATCAAGACTCTCAAAAGATATCTTACACTGCTTTAATCACACATTACATGTTTCTGACACGTGGTCCTTTATCAAATGGACTGCAATGGACTTAAGCTGCATTAGTGTTGATTTAAAATGATTAGATTTGGTAATAATGGCATTGTGAGCTTCTTATTTTACCATTTAGTATATTTTTATTTATAGTTATATAGATGTAGGTGGCACAATGTACATTAATATCTATAAGTGGTACCATCAATTTCCTACATACAAGCAAAAAAAAGTAATTAATACAAGGGTCACAGAAGACCTTACCCATTGATGGGACATTTTCCTTAAAGGGACACTAAACAGATTTATGTACTTTGTTAAGTACATGAAATCTCTTTCAATTATTCACAGGGAGGTAAAAAATGCTATATTCCCACCTCCCTGTGAATAATAGAATGCTTGGGAACACTTACCTCACCGGTGCTCCACTCGCGGCTCCTTCTTAGCTGTCAGGCGTGCTGTCCTGACTGGGCGCCTACTTCGGCGCATGTGCACCAATATAAAAGATAGGTGCACAACAGCCTGCCTGACAGCTGTAGAGGTGTTGCGTGTAGAGCACTGGTGATATGTTGTACTGTTCCCAGGCATTCTATTATTCACAGTGAGGTGGGAATAAGCGTTCTCACATCCGTGAATAATAGAAACAATGCCACGTAATTATCATAGCCTGTTTAGTGTTCCTTTAACTGCAACATGAAAAACTATTGAGAAACATAGAGCCCAAGAAGTCACAAGTTCACAACCCCTGGTTTTCTTATGAAACAATGCAACATAGTCTACTGTCTGAGTGTATTGCTTTTTTTTTTGTTTCTAGAAAAATATAAAGTTTCTACATATGTACAAACTTTATTTATAGCAGCTCTGTTTTTTATTTACCAACAAGTGTGAATTGCTTCCAGGAGCAATACAAATAGTGAACTGATTTTACTAACATTTACTCAAGCGGTGGCACATTATTAAGTCCTGCTTTTGTGAACTCAACAGCCCCTTTGGACATAGGTTTAATTCCCCTGGCTTACTTTTTTTGTTTCTATTATGTTTCCTAGCAAAAAGATAGAGATTCTACATTTACTGATAAACTCCTTTCAGCCTTTGTGACATAGAGGTAAAAGCTTTTTTTTTAAAGGAAGACACGTATAGAAGGTTGCAGGTTCAATCATTCCCCATACTTACTTTTATTTTTTACTAAAATTTTTAATTTGTAATGTGTTTACACTAAAACTGCACTGAATCTGTGTTCTGTGTCAGAGGGAGGGATGATCTGTAACATAACTGGCTGTCAGCTTCCAGGAACCAAAGATGAAGCTTCCTGTGAAGTACTACATACGCTTAACTGGATGTTCCCAGATAAGGTGAATTATGGGAGCGACCCCTAGCCCCCACAGGTTTATTTTCCTAAATCACCCAGCATCCACAGCAAAGGTAGAGGTGAGACACAGCTTTTTTGTATTGTTTGTGAATGTGCTCTTTCTTTTTGGGGCAATGTTGTCTGACAGAAAAGGAAAAGGGTAAGTTCACTCAAATATAAAAATGGTATATAGGTAAAGTAACAGTACATTAGGCAGAATTTCAAACTTACATTTTTCAAGATTTCTAACTATTGCAGTTTTGGGAGTAAATTAAAGGTATATATATATACCTTTAAAGTCATGTGATTCCATTGTTTTAAAACGAAAATAGGTAATAAACTAATACTTTAAATAAATATGCAGTCTTCATAGTACAATATTAATCACAAATCTAAATTGAAAATCTCATTCAGGGTTCCAAACAGGTATAATGAATTACTTAAAGGATATCTATACTCAAAAAATGGACTTTTTTAAAAGGAAATTACCTGGGGCAGGAGATAGGATTAATTATTCCTACCTCACAATATCTTTCATTGAGGAGCTGCCAGCACCAACATTTTCATTTGCCAGGTTAGTCCTGGACTATTCCTCTATTAAAGATAGTGCTGAAGCCAGGAGGAAGACTGGTAGAAATCAGTTTTCTTTGGGCTGGTGCTCCTTACAGAAACAATATTGGGAGGTAAGAATTACCATTCCTATATCCCTGTCCCAAGTACTTTTCAGTTTAAACTGTTTTTTTAATAAACTTTATACACGCGATAGTATTTGCGGACATGTTCCAAGAAGCAGAATTACTTTCAACATTTTACAGCTCTGATATTGTCAGATTGGTCACAATTTGTCTTTAGAGGGTTTCTATATCATATTTTGCCACTTACACAACCCCTCATTTCCTTGTGTGCTTTCTATTCTTACATGCAAACGCCCTTTTATATTCAAAAATCTGAGACTATGCAAACTGAAGCTTTCGAAAACTGATGAATTATACCAAGGAAATAATTACAAGAATCATTTTTGTCCTTTAATGCACTGCAAGGTTGCCTGAAATTTACTGGCGTGCCGATTGCATTGATTGATAACTAGTCAATATCAATTGGCAGACTATGATTTAAAGATAGTTGTGTAACAATTCTTGCCCAATTTGAAAAAAACTGATTGAATCAATCAAAAAAAATATTAATCCATATATGGCCATCTTAAAACTGGACTTAAAAGTTTTTTCCTTCTTATTTACTGATTACCAATTACTACAGCTGAATTATCATGAGGGTTGTCAAAGCTGTATAATAAATAATAATAGTAAACTTTAAAGGGCATGTCCATCCCTGTAAAAAAATGTTGCCATATAGTAGTGTTCATTCCCCCATCCCCAACCGCTATAAAAGATTTTTCTGAAAGTCCCCCGTTACTTACCTTACCTCTCTCCTCTTCCGCACTGCCCGGCCTTCTGCTTGCATGAAACTGCAAGCAGGGGGCCGGATCATCACCGTGTCCCTGATTGGCTGAGATCAGCCAATCACGGACGCGGCTGCCGGCTGCTTGAGAAAGTCGGGGGAGAGGTAAGGTAAGTAGAGTTTGGGGGACTTTCTTAAAAATCTTTTATAGCGGTTGGGGCAAGGAACACTATATGGCAAAGGGGTTTTAATGGTAGGGGAGGGATCGCAAAACGAGGGAGGAGAGAGGGAGGGGGGGAGGCCTGCAGTGCACATGCCAAACTTCTCCCGACAGGAGGCAGAGTCCTATCTGGTGGTCAGTTTTGGGACTTTGGGGGGGGATTATAGGAGAACCATTTGGAGCTGTAAGGTAAGGATTATATTACACACAGATGGGGCCAGTAGTGGGTTAAATTATAGTTTTGGGGGTGGACATGCCCTTTAAAATTCTTTGCCTGCCTCTGAAGGGGTATGGAAAAAGGGAAAGAGTTGTCATTTTCATTGCTGTTTATTTTTTTTAAAACTGTTTATTAGGGAAAAAAAACAAAGAAAAAACAATACAAAACTTTGTCATCTGTAAACCTAGTATATAGTATAGCTATATAGTAAATATTACAATATTGTTGCATTCTTACAATTCTTACAATTTGTACAGTGAACATATTGTACAGATGATGAAACAGGGGTAACAGGGGAATATTAAATATGGTTATATAGTTGTATCATATTGTGAAAAGGAGGAAAGGGAGATACAGTTTAACATAATATAGGTACACATCAATTATACTCAATTTTAGCATATCGGTATAGACATTTGACCATTTGCACTATGGCACTTGGAGCATTCCGAGCTATAGGATGTGACTTCAATAGAGGTGTAATATAAGTAATATAACCTTTATGCATTATGTAAAATTGCATCAGTCTGTTGGGATTACATTGTGAAACCTTAGTGTGTATTTCGGCCGGTCCTCCGAGCCTGCTTCTGTAAGAGAAGGGATATATCTGGACCATTTGTTGCTTAAAGTAGTGGTGTCTTCATTGAGCTGTGCATGTAATAGGGAGTGTATGAATTGGACACTGCTCATCACAAGTATTTATTAATCTAAATAGTGGGTGACGTTTCACCAGTATATTTGATACTGGAACTCAGATATTAGACAGGTATCTAATCTGGAGATGTCGGAATTGATATGTATCTGATACATTGAAGGTTTGTTTAAAATCCATTAATGGTATTAGTTGTTGGTTTTGTAAGATATGAGAGAAAGTGGTAATTTTTTTTGTTGTTGTTCTAGTATGTGGGCATCTGGGAAGGAGGCTAGGTTGGGAAATCTAAGGTTGTGCCAGAGGTGTTTTTTACCTATTTCCAGACCTTAAATTGTTGTACATGGAGGGATGTACCTCCTCCTGGGAGTCATAACTGTGGCTACTCTAGGAATATAATGGGATGTGTCGTCAGATAAGCAGGTTGGAGGACTTCTACATCATATAGAGTGAATGGGTGTGGTTGGGGGGTAGTGTCTGGAGGGGGAAGGAGCCAGGATTTATAGTATTTGAATTGACTCGCCAGGGAGTATAGATGGAAATTTGGCATTGAAAGTCTACCAAAGCCTTGCAGTATTTTAAGGCAGACTCTGCTGCTTCTGCCTGCTCCCCAGAGAAAGGTATCAATATGCTGTACAAATTTAAAGAAGGAGTCTAGGATATACAGTAGCTCAGGCTGGATAGAAAAACATATAGTAATTTTGAGAGTATGATGATTTATATAAACTGATGATAAGACCTATGAGGTTAAAGGATAAGTGCACTGTAAAATCAAGTTATGTTCATTTGGAAGCTGCAGCTTTAAAAATACCGTTGCCATATTTTTTTTTTACCTATGCCCCTCCAAGCCTACTTTTGTGCCTTGGAAGTTGCTGACATCTTGTTACTGGTTTGCTGAATGTTAAGCTCCGCCCCCTGAGATTTCCTCTGCTTTCTCCTGCTTGAGCCTCAAACATTAATGCTTGTGAGTTCCATGCACATGCGACTCACAGGCTTACTGTTTGAGGTTCAAGCAGGAGAGTGCACGGAACTCACAGGCATTACTGTTTGAGGCTCAAGCAGGAGAGTGCACGTAACTCACAGGCATTACCGTTTGAGGCTCAAGCAGGAGAAAGCAGAGGAGATCTCAGAGGGGCGGAGCTTAACATTCAGCAAACCAGTAACAAGATGTCAGCAACTTCCAAGACACAAAGCTAGGCTCTGGAAGGGCATAGGTAAAAAAAAAATATGGCAACGGTATTTTTAAAGCTGCAGCTTCCAATGAACATAACTGATTTTACAGTGCACTTATCCTTTAATAGGTAAATTTTGCAATATCTTGATTTTAGCTAAACCAAGGTCTAATTAGGTGTTTTGTAAATGGGGGAGTATCATATTTTGGTCAACCAGAATAGGCAGAATTTATTCCAGTTGATATATAATCCAGATGGGGGGCCCAAATTGAGAGACTATATTATATACAGTGTGGGAGAGAGTGGTCGGGATCAGCAAGGTAGACGATCATGTCATCTTCGTACAATCTTAGTAGTGCTGAGTGTTGTCCTAGTGTAAAGACCGATATGTCTGGATGGGAGCGTAATCTTATAGCTAGTGGTTCTATCGCTAATGCAAAGAGGTACAGAGAGAGCAGGCACCCTGTCGAGTACCACTAGCCAATAAAAGGGCTCTGACAGAGCACCATTTACCTTAATGGATGCTGTGGGGCATTTATACAACAGTTGTATCCATTTGAGTAATTTTGGGCTGAAGTCGAAACAGATTAAATATATCCACAGATATGCCCATTCGATTTAATCAAATGCTTTTTAAACATCAAGGGACAGCATCACTTGTGTACCAGAGTTGTCATGGTCCACCTGTGTGTGTATCAACGTCTTTCTAATATTAATGGAAGTTGATTTACCAGGCATAAACCTGTTTGGTCTGTATGAATTAATTTGAGAATTATTTTCTGTATACAATTGGAGAGTATTTTGGCCAGGATTTTTTAATCTGTTCATTGCTGTATAGTACAAACCAACCAGTTATGGTTATGCATAAAAACCAGTTCCTGGGCATTATTACTTATAGCATTACATTTTAGAGATTCTCTGAAAATAATTTATTTGGGTTAAGACTGTACATTTAAAAATATCTGAAATTTATGACAAAACTCTGTAAAGAAACACTAATGGTCTAAAGGTAACAACAACTTTTACAGGTTGTAAGCATGTGTATGTGTATAATTATTAATATTAAAGGCTATGTCCACCCACAAAATAAAAAATTAATATCATGCTCCCCCATGTCCCCCAGCCCCAACCGCTTATTTAGTTTTTTTAAAAAGCCCCCCAAACTCTTACTTACCTCCCCTCGATCCTCCCCGCCGCACTGCCGCCCTCTGCTTGCGAGAATGCAAGCAGAGGGCGGGACCGGCAGTCGCGTCTGTGATTGGCTGAGCGGCAGCCAATCACGGACGCGGCTGCCGGTCAGTCAGTGAGCGGAGGAAAGCGGAGAGGTAAGTAAGAGTTTGGGGCTTTTAAATAAAAAAAAATGCGGTTGGGGCTGGGGGACATGGGGAGCACAATATTAAGGGGGATTTTCGCTAGGGGGAGGGATAGTAGAACGGGAGGGGAGGGAGGGAGAGGGAGGGGGAGGGAGGGGGGAGAAGGGCTGCAGCACGCATGGCAGAATCTCCGGGAGGCCAGGTAGCAGGCAGTGTCCTATATGGACCTGCTAGCCTCCTGGTGTCATTTTTTGGGACTTTGGGGGGGACTACAGGAGAACCCTATGGAGCTGGGATGTGAGGTAAGGATTAAACTACACTACATGGTGGGGCCAGTAGTTGGGGGATTATAGTTTTGGGGGTGGACATGCCCTTTAAATATATATCCTTTATATTGCATAAATATATTTATATTTTTACGGAGATTACATTGAGTTTTTAGGAGCTACCAATGAGGTAGGGGTATATAATATTACATATAGGAAAGGTGTATCTGTATGGGTGGAATATTACTACCTAAATTACCATAAATATATGCATATAAAATATTGTACTCACTTGATTAGGTTCATGGCAAAATGTATAAAGTGACAGTCTTAGCAAATCAAAACATTCTTCTAAACGTGTGAGACAGCCTCACTCTCACCTTACCCAACCCCTCTTAATAGAAAAAAGAAGAGCTGCTGGACAGGAAGTGATATCTATATATGATAGGAGGACTTAAAGGAAAACATTTGCATGCTCATTTCTCTGAGAATGAAACAACCATGTGATGTGTGGAATTTACAGTGTGGACATGACAAAAAGATTTTTGCAGGCAGGGATTTAGGTATATGGGTGGACATAGAGCAGAAATATGGAAACCTTGGTGTTATATGCTGATGGAGCCACATTCCATAGAATTTGTACAAAGATTCTTAAATGAGTAAGCCAGTCGGGTGACTAGTTAAACTTCAAGTCTAACTGATGTAACTAATATACCTTGAACTGAATGAATGAAAACCTTCACATAAAGTGATAAACTTAAGTAGTATTTAGTTGGAAGGCAGAGGCAGCTCCCACGAGCATCCATAGGGAGCTCCAGGTGACAGTCCCCCTTGCAGCAAACAGCATAAATGCCCAGGAATGTATATAGCTGCCTATTAGTAAGAACAGAATTTTAAAGCATGTATGTACAATGTAATTAACATTTAGACCATGCATATACTGACCGTGTATATACTAACTAGGATGTCCGAACTTCAAAATATCCTTTCCGCTCGAGGATTCGCAGATTTTCGAAAAAATTTGTACATTCGAAAATCGACAAGCGGAACCATTAAAGTTAATGGAAAACAATTGGGGGAAATTTACACCTAAAATAATGGTTTAAATAGCAATGGTAACTGAAAGTAAAACAGTGCATGCCCATTTCTCTAAGAATGCTGGAAGTGAGTTTGGTAATCGTTTATATACATTATTTAAGCAATGCTTATATTACTAGGATGAGGCTGTGAAGTACCTTCTGATGTAAGAAGGCTCGGTTTCATGTTATGCTTAGTGGAGGGCTTTTTCCCCATTTAAGCCCACTTCACATCTTGTGCTCCCAAGTTCTATCCCATAGAAGCCATGAACATATGTCCTGTACTGATAAAATCTAACAGGATTGAAACATGACAGGGTAGTCTGGGTTCTTTAAAGGACCTAGGATTTACAAATATTGAACCCTATCTAACAGACCTCCCTGGTGACAGATGGGTTAATGGGGAGGGTGAGTATTTAAAGACAGAGATATCTTTTATTATAGAAAGATTCAGTGGATCTCCTATTGATGTCTTATTGGTTAGAAAATTGAGGGGGAAGATAGATTCAAGCTCTGCAATTCTGAACTATAACACTAAAGAATGTTGCAATAGATATACCAAAAAAGGACAAAATCCTGGATTTAAATATCTTCCTGTATAGATTTATCAAAACAAAGGGATAAAAGAACAGAAAAAGTTAGTATTATACAACAAATGTCTGTTTGATAACAGACATATTTTGATAATGTCTGTTTTTATCTAGGTGTTAGGTTGCACTTTATGTATATTTAACATGGATTTCAAAAGCACTGACACTTCCAGTACAATCCAAAAGATGGCACTGTTGTGTGGGTATATATCATCTCTGATACCTATTGGTACACCCTTCTGTCCCTGTATATTGTGTAAAATATTTATTTAGGGGATGTGACCATAATAGAACCAAGATTTCTTTATTAACCTTTTCTCATTTATTTATAACTTCTTGCCTTCTTCTTTTTTTTTACTGTACAAAAACCCTAAAATTTTATAGTAGGATGTAAAAGATTTATATCATCTGTATCCACATATAGCTAACATACACCAGTGGGCACACCATTTTGCTAGCATGTATGGTAATAAAGAATATTATACCGCAGCATGAAGGGGTTGTCATTTATGCACAATTTACCTGTTTTAAGAAATGCTCAGTGTACCTTATCAGGTTGATCACACAGTGTCCCATCTGAGCTGTAACATGATACATGTTTTCCGAACAAGGGAATACAAACGGACAAGCAGCAGTGGGGGCTCTGTCTCCACTCATGCACATCTTTTTCTAACATCTCAGCCAGAACTGGACAAAAGTAATTCACAAAATCTCCCCTCCTCCCTTCCTAGATCACCACAGTTAGACACCCAGATAAAATTACCAATTAGTTTACCAATTGGCTGCAACAATTCGATTGGTTTGTAATTAATTCTAGCCACCGGCGGGGACTGTAGGACTGTTGGCGCCATCTCTTTGTCCTAGTGACACTCTATACCAAGACTCTGGACCCTTGGCCCAGCACATCAATACAGTTCTCTTGTTCAGTGACAATGCTCCTAACAACAGATATACCTGATTATGGTGAAGCAGATGAACCTTTTACAGAAATGACCACAGCAAAAATAAAAACGAAAAGACATGTTTTAAATGGGTTCTCTCTTTAAATTTCCAAGAGACACAATTTTAAACATATTGCCAAATGGACTAAAATTTAATATAAATGTAAAACAGTGAAATACAATACGGACTTTAAAGCACTTAATGAAATAACAAGAAGAAAAAGATCAACATCCTAGTATCTTGTTACTTTAGATCACAAACTAATGGTATTTGAGAATGTTATACAACTTATTCATTAAATAGAACAGGAAACGTTATATGTCTGCACTGGGCTTAATGTAGCAGTAGTTAAAAGTTTTAAGTATTATAAGATTATTTTACCCTCATAGAGGATTACAAAAACTACTCCTCACTATGAGACCACATTGAAAATCTAACACCCAAAATAGAAACTAATGTAAGCTAAAACAAAAAAAACCAGTGAATAGTTTCCTCCTTTTTCAGCTTCAACTTCCATGAAATAACGATAAATGTATCATGTATGCTCTTAAATCTGGCAGATACAATTGTTGCCAGAAAGTGTATCAAATTAATAACAAAACCCTATTATTATGCAGACACTTGACAAATGTAAAAATAAAGAAAACCTGCTTGTAACAAACTATATAACATAAAAACATTTTTTTATTATTTTATTATTTCCTCCTTTTCCCCAGGATAGAGCCTAAAAAGACTTGTAAAGGGTACATAGTCAGGAAAGGACCCATGAAGAAATTCAAGTCTGCCCCCTAAGCTGCAAGTTAAACAGCAATATAAGACACAGCAGGACTGCAAATTACCTGCATGTATGTCCTTACGCCACTTGGGTATGTAGCACTGTACATTATAAAAATACAGTGTACAAACATAAAAAAGTCCTTTTACAGTTAGAAAGCATTTTCCCAATTATATAATAATCATATTCCTCACAACCTACATTATACCAATCTACGTAAGTTATTCTCCACTTCTGAACTAACTCCTATAAACTAACAAATAGTATCAGTATGTCTTTATGATTGGGGGGGATACCAGAGTGCCCAGAGGAAACCCACATAAGCACGGGGAGAATATACAAACTCCTTGCAGATGTATCCAAGGGTAGAATCGAACTCAGGACCTCAGCGCTGCAAGGCATCAGTTAGCACTTGGCAAGTGCTAACCACTGAGCCACCGTGTTGGGACATTGTATTGTTTGATTTCCAATGCACAACTGGTCTTGTGTGCATGTGCAATTTCAGGCCACACCTTCTGACTTCAGACACATGCTCCCTTGCCTGTATTAGCTTGTATGAAGAATGGCTAAAGACTTCAAGTGGTGAGCAACTTGCTACAACAGCTTTTGCAGTAGTTCATAATTGGGCATGTTGTTAAAAAACATAACAGTCAGTGACTAAACAGTGCCTGTGAGATTGGAATGCTGTTAAGTAGGCACATGACTTACATGTTGATACGGTCATTTCAAAATAGCAACAGCAAAAGGGAGAGTGGAGACAGGTAAATGTATTTAAAAGTGCTATGACAACCAACAAAAAAAATTAACTTTTTTTTTGGTTGAATTTAGTATTATAAGATTGTTTCATAAATAAAAAATGGAATTTTGGACAAAAAATATTTGCACTTATACTTTGTGAAGTTCTGAAAAGCCAATCTGAACCCAATTACATTGGAATTTTTTAATTTTCGATCACAAATTTTGAATATTCAAAAGTTTTATAGGAATACGTTGGATCCTCGATTTCCAAAACTGCCAGTTCCAAATAAAAATCAGGTTTGTTTCGAAACCAGGTTCATCACTAGTGTGAGATTATTTCCACAGTATCTGCACAAGTGCATGCATTATAAAGATAGGGATTTTAGTTACATTTATGAAAGCATTCAAGCACATCAAGGTTACTCCAGTTTGAAAGGTACTAACTTTGATTAGGATAGGTGTATCTGTAACACTTCCGAAGGATTACTATAACAGGCCAATCGTACTATTGATTTCGTCTAATAAAATATTTCTTCTATTTTTATTAGACGAATATCAATAGTACGATTGATAATGTTTCTTTCTATTTTATTAGACGAATATCAATAGTACGATTGATAATGTTGCGTGTATGGCCCTAGCACATAGTTATCCTGATCAGTTAGCTTTCCATTGTTACCTTGTATGCCATGCATGCTTTAAGGCCTTCTTCCTTGAAAAATCTTCTATGTTCTACAGTATGTAAAGGTTATTGATCGTTAAATTGGTTCTTATAAGGCTGGACACCAAACCCTGTATTTATTAATTAAACATAGCATAGTGCATCAAGTGGCTTGAGATCAACATTTCTCTTCAATTTAATTTATGGGTAAAATTAATGCCACTGAAATGGAAGTGACTTGAACTGGCTGTGATGTTCTCACTTATTTACACTCACTAGTCACTTTTAATATAATTTAATGTTAAATTCTTGCATTGTTAGAAGACAATATAAAATGCAGGACCACACCCAATCAAAATGTAAACACAGCTCAAGCACCCTCACAAACCCCAGAGCTCAAAGCTGTAACAGGAGGAAGCTATTCACCATAATGCTTACTGCACCCTCCAGTACTGGTTTGCCTTCTCCTCTTAAAGCTGTATGAGCGTTTTATGGGTTTGCACATGCTCAGAGGAGGCAGGTCAGGGAGCAGCAGTCAGTTTGTCACTAGTTGTGAAGTCATCTGTGACAGACACAACTGGCATTTCAACCTGGAAGCACCAGAAGCAAGAGAAGGGGCTGCCTTCTTGTACATTTTCAACTCTATAAATATTGTGGTCTTAAGTGGGTTTCTTATGCTATGATTATCTACTATTGTATTGAATGTATGGGATGAAACTGTAATAATACTCTTGATAGACTGACCTACTCTATATGCTGCCCCCTGCCCCCACAGAACAAAATGCTTGGGTATACTTCCCTAAAATGGTACTCTTAACTGACCAACACAGTATAGACTGGGGTGGACTGCCCTTTAAGTTTGCTAGTTTTAGTTTATTACAGTTAATAAATCTTACCTTGCATTCAACAACACTTTGATCTGATTCACATGTCACATAAATCTCATCCACAGCTCTTCTCAGATTATCAAAAAGGAAGGCCCAATACCTTGCCCTTAAGTCACTTTACGTGGATGCCTTGACTTGGATGGACTTTTGTCATGAATTTTATCACCATTGAGCTTGGATTTAATTTACAGTGCAGACTATTATTCTGTAACACAAAAAAACAAGAAAAATAATTGTACCAGATAGTAAAAAACATGCTGAAAAAAATGTAGCTACATCAGTAGGATTATTTTCTTTGTTATTCAAAACATTTTTGATTGACTTGGTATTAAAAGGAAATATATCAAATATAGCAATAATTATTAGAAACCCTAAAGAAATAAGCTATTACATACTTTTTCTCCCTCCTAATACACCATGACAAAATTGTTTTTGCTTATGCTTATATGTAAAGCTAATTAAAATCTTTTTTAAAAAACCTGGAAACAGCTTATATGAATTTTAACATTTTAAAAACTAATTTACTTTGTTTGCAACATTAACCTGTATTTCAGTCTCTGTAATTACCCTCAGGCAGAGAAAAAAAACTTTCTTGACCCACAAAATGAATATTGAGACATAAACTTCTGTTGCAATGATTTATCTCCTTCAATTAATGAATCTGCAAAATAAACTTGCTCATCTCAGACACCCCATGAGTATCATAAACAGTCCCCTGTTTTCAATTAATCTTTCTTTCCAGAGATTACAGGTCTATCAACAACCCAGAGAACTCTCATCGGCTCTGGAAATGACTAATGAGCTCACTAATGCATCAACTTGAGTTTAGCTAGGGCCTCATTATGCCACCATAGCAAATGTTTTCTTGGACATCTTATTCCTGTTTAGTGTTTAGTTAACTCAAATTTTAGCTCCAAACCATCTGCATAATACATTCTAAAATATTTCGGTTTTTTTTTCACAATTTCTGTAGGATGTTCTTTTTTTAAAGTTTTCAGTAATCATACTAAAAAAAAATTTTGGGAGAGTTAACCTGCCACTATTGCTCTTAGTAAATCTCCCATAAACAATTCAATATCTCCTCCCAATAAATGAGAAAATGTTCTTACCGATATAGAATCACTTGCGCAGGTCTTTTGCAAGACTGTGCTAAGAAGGAGTTAGAGTCGTGCTAATTAATATTGAATTTAACTTCATACTTCAACAGTATACCTCCCCTGGATAAGTAGTCCGTTTATTTTTTTTAAATGAACCACTTCTCAACTGTGATTTATAGGCTCCAATCAGGCAATTGCCATACCAATCAATGATCCACGATATGGGGATTCCCAATATCGTACAATCAGGATTGGTGCTGTGAATGGGCCCCTTACAGTGATAATCTGTTAGAAATTTGTTGGAGTTCCATAATAACTAATTATAACTGTCAGTTGTTGGATATAAATTACTATTAAAAGACTCTAAACAGTGCCAAATCATTTTCCACACTAATCACACAGTAATAAGGATTAATTAAAGGGCATGTCCACCCCCAAAACTATAATCCCCCCAACTACTGGCCCCACCATGTAGTGTAGTTTAATCCTTACCTCACTCCCAGCTCCATAGGGTTCTCCTGTAGACCCCCCCCAAAGTCCCAAACTACCACCAGGAGGATAGCAGGGCTCTGCCTGCTACCTTGCCTCCGGTAGATATTTGCCATGCTTACTGCAGCCCTTCTCCCCCCTCCCTCCCCCTCCCTCTCCCTCCCTCTCCCTCCCCCTAGCATAAATCCCTCTTTATATGTTTTTCCCCCATTGTCTCCCAGCCCCAACCGCATATTTTTTTATTTCAAAAAGCTCCCCAAACTCTTACTTACCTCTCCTCTTTCCTCCGCTGCACCTGAATGACCGGCAGCCGCGTCCGTGATTGGCTGCCGCTCAGCCAATCAGACGCGACTGCTGTTCCCCCCTCTGCTTGCATTCTCCAAGCAGAGGTCCGGCAGTGCGGCGGAGGAACGAGGGGAGGTAAGTAAGAGTTTGGGGGGCTTTTTGAAAAAAACATTTATGCGGTTGGGGCTGGGAGACATGGGGGAACATCATATTAAAATTATTTCTAAGGGTGGACATACCCTTTAACACACATGGTGAACCTGCTTTTTTTTTCTTCTCTGACCTTCCTATCCCTTGTTTTTAAGCTCTGGCAGGGCAATTTACCTCAAAGGGATTTACCCACAGCATGATTTTTAAAAAAAAAAAAAAAAGCGCAAACTTGATATTGAATCGCGAGTGCAAGATGCGTGGGTGTCTTTTACGTAACCCACAAATCCGGCCACTCATGTGGAGTTAAAGTCAAGCTAAGCGGTAGCGAACCACTTACCGTAATTTTAACCCCTATACATGCTCACTACTGGCTGACCAGCAAAATAGAAATCTACTATACATGCTCACTACTTGCTGACCATCAATATATAAATCTATACATGCTGATTACTGGCTGACAGCAAGATATAAATCTATACATGCTCACTACTGGCTGCTGACAGCAAGATATAAATCTATACATGCTCACTACTGGCTGACCAACAAGATAGAAATCTATACATGATCACTACTGGCTGACCAGCAAAATAGTCCCAACTGGACTGTCCAGCAAATAGGACGAAGGTGATGCCACTTGTTCAGGCCCTGCTGTCCTACATATGCAGCCCACCCAGGTTTTTGGCTGGAGTGTGGTGGGTGGAAACAGCTCAGATCAAGCCACAAACAACAGGGTGTTTGGGAACTATTGACTATGATTTATGTGACTGAATTTACATTAGTCTGTCACTCTCCTGGCAGTGGTAGGTCCGAGTTGGACTGATAAACTGATACTGCGTATGGGGATCGGTCAGGTATCGTGTGTGCGATTCCCAAGCATGTGTGCCGACAGATACCAATGTGATCTTTTGGCAACGTCTGTGGAAATCGCATGTTTATGACCACCTTAATAGGACCACAAGTTCCTCCATGGAACTGCTGTTCCTACAACCATGTGGTTGTGTGGTGGGTCATTAGCTTCACAGAATTCTGAAGGCTCAATAATTTTTTTAAAAGGCTATTCTCTGTGGGACAGTAGTGAGCCTGAATAGATTTCTATCCTGCTGGTCAGCTAATTGAGCATGTATAGATTTCTATCTTACTGGTCAGCCTTAGTGACATGTATACATTTCTATCTTGCTGGTCACCAGTAGTGAGCATGTATAATTTCTATCTTGCTTGTCAGCCAGTAGTGAGCATGAATAGATTTCTATCTTGCTGGTCAGCCAGTAGTGAGCAGTATAGATTTCTATCTTTCTGGTAAGCCAGTAGTGAGCATGTATAGATTTCTATACTGCTGGTCAGCCAGTACTGAGCATGTATAGATTTCTATCTTTCTGGTCAGCCAGCTGTGAGCATGTATAGATTTCTATTTTTCTAGCAGCCAGTAGAGAGCATGTATAGTTGTATCTTGCTGGTCAACCAGTAGTGAGCATGTATAGATTTCTATCTTGCTGGTCATCCAGTAGTGAGCATGTAAACATTTCTATCTTGCTGGTCAGCAGTAGTGAGCATGTAAAGATTTCTATCTTGATGGTCAGCCAGTATGTGAGCTTGGTTATGTGTCTTTTGTGGGCTGTCTGGTCAGCTAGTAGTGAGCATGAAGATTTTCTATCTTGCTGGTCAGCCAGTAGTGAGCATGTATACATTCTATCTGCTGTCAGGTGTTCGCAGTCTGTCTAATTAGATTTCTATCTTGCTGGCCAGCCAGCAGTGAGCATGTATGTTCTATTCTATCTTTTGATCACCAGTAGTGAGCATGTATAGATTTCTATCTTGCTGGTCAGCAGTTGTGAGCATGTATATATTTCTATCTTGTGGTCCAGCCGTAGTGAACATGTATAGATTTCATACTGCTGGTCAGCCAGTTGTGGAGCAGGTATAGATTTCTATTTTTCTAGTCAGCCAGTAGTGAGCTGTATAGATTTGTATTTGCTGGTCAGCCAGTAGTGAGCATGTATAGATTTCTATCTTGCTGGTCAGCCAGTAGTGAGCATGTTAAGATTATATCTTGCTGTCACCAGTAATCAGCATGTATAGATTTATATCTTGATGGTCAGCAAGTAGTGAGCATGTATAGTAGATTTCTATTTGCTGGTCAGCCAGTAGTGAGCATGTATAGATTTCTATCTTCTGTTAGTAGCAAGTAGTGAGCGTGTACATATTCTATCCTGCTGGTCAGCCATAGTGAGCATAATAGATTTCTATCTTTCTGGTCAGCCAGTAGTGAGCATGTATAGATTTCTATCTTCTGTCAGCCAGTAGTGAGCATGTATAGATTTCTATCTTTCTGGTCAGCAGTAGAGGCGTGTACATATTTCTATCCTGCTGTCAGCCAATAGTGAGCATATATAATTTCTATCTTTCTGGTCAGCCAGTAGTGAGCATGTATAGTATTAATCTGCTAGTCAGCCAGTAGTGAGCATGTATAGATTTCTATCTTGCTGGTCAGCCAGTAGTGAGCATGTATAGATTTCTATCTTGTTGGTCAGCCAGTAGTGAATATGTTAGATTTCATACCGCTGGTCAGCCAGTATGAGCATGTATAGATTTTATCTTTCTGGTCAGCCAGTGTGAGCATGTATAGATTTCTATTTTCTAGTCAGCCAGTGTGAGCTGTATAGATTGTATTTTGCTGGTCAGCCAGTAGTGATCATGTATAGATTTCTATCTTGTTGTCAGCCAGTAGTGAGCATGTATAGTATTTATCTCTTGCTGTCAGCCAGTAATCAGCATGTATAGATTTCTATATTGATGGTCAGCAAGTATGAGCATGTATAGTAGATTTCTATTTTGCTGGTCAGCCAGTATGAGCATGTATAGTTCTCTATCTTGCTGGTCAGCCAGTAGTGAGCATGTATAGATTTCTATCTTGTGGTCAGCCAGTAGTGAGCATGTTATAGATTTCTATCATTAGCTGGTCAGCCAAGTGAGCATGTATATAGATTTCTATTTTCTGGTCACCCGTAGTAGGCATGTATAGATTTCTATCTTCCTGGTCAGTCAGTTGTGAGCATGAATAAGATTTCTATTTTACTGGTCAGCTAGTAGTGAGCATGTACAGATTTCTATCTTCTGGTCAGCAGTAGTGAGCATGTATAGATTTCTATCTTGCTGGTCAGCCAGTAGTGAGCATTATAGATTTCTTCTTGCTGGTCAGCCAGTAGTGAGCATGTATACATTTCTATCTTTCTGGTCAGCCAGTAGTGAGCATGTATAGATTTCTATCTTGTTGATCATCCAGTAGTGCATTATTAGATTTCTATACTGCTGGTCAGCCAGTATGAGCATGTATAGATTTTTATCTTTCTGGTCAGCCAGTTGTGAGCATGTATAGATTTCTATTTTTTAGTCAGCCAGTAGTAGCATGTATAGATTGTATTTTGCTGGTCAGAGCCAGTATTGATCATGTATGAATTTTATCTTGCTGGTCAGCCAGTAGTGAGCAGTATGAGATTTATATCTTGCTGTCAGCCAGTAGTGAGCATGATAGATTTCTATCTGCTGGTCAGCCATTAGTGAGCAGGTATAGATTTCTATCTTGCTGGTAAGCCAGTAGTGAGCATGTATAGATTTCTATCTTGCTGGTCAGCCAGTAGTGAGCATGTATAGATTTCTATCTTGCTGGTCAGCCAGTTAGTGAGCATGTTATAGATTTTCATCTTGCTGGTAACAGAGTGAGCATGTATAGATTTCTATCTTGCTGGTCAGCCAGTTAGTGAGCAGGTATAGTAGATATCTATCTTGCTGTCAGCAAGTAGTGAGCATGTATATATTTCTATCTGCTGGCCAGCCAGTAATGAGCATGTTTAGATTTCTATCTTGATGGTCAGCAAGTAGTGAGCATGTATAGTAGATTTCTATCTTGCTGGACAGCCAGTAATGAGCATGTATATTAATTTATGTAATAAGATTTTGAAAGCTGCCTATTTATCCGGCAGTTAGTTCCCAGCCAGCGTGAAATGCAGACCACCCTACCTCAAACAAACAGCTAAATTTACTACTGTTTTTTATTATTATCATTTTGCTTCCATTCTGTTCCTAGCAAAAGATACACTGGAAGATTTAGAAGAAGACCATCGAGGGTTGCACTCCAAAGAACAATTTATTGATTAGTGACTACACATCAGATTACATGTTTCTGGGGGGAATAAACGTGCCCCCTTCCTCAGGTGATGTTTTAACAACAATGCTACAACATAAATAGTCTAAGAACTACAATACTTAGGACGGCCCAACCACATGATTGGTAAACATAAACTGACATACAATAAATGCAAATCAAGTGCATATTTCAGTGCTAATTCAGTTATACATATATATTTAAAATCATCAGTGTCAAAAGATACTAAATTAAAAATATAATAAAGTGATTCATCATAAAAACATCTCATTAGTGTGATCTAAAATAATCAATAAAACTAAAGATAAAAATATGGTACAAGATATAATGGAATAAAGAGAATCATCATACAATCAAATTATATTGTGGTGTGTTATTTTCATTTAACCCTTTCACTGCCAGGAATTTTCATTTTTTTTTTGCGTTAACTCCAGAAGAATTTTCAGGATTTTGCCCTTAATCGCTTTAGCTAATTTTACAGTAGGAAACCTTGCAGTAAATCGAATATTATACATTGTTTTTTTCAGCACAAAGTGTACTTTAACATGGTAACAGAATTTTGTAACTTTCTGGAAATTTTACTGGAATTATGGGTAAAATATGTAAAAATGAAAAATTTTGCAAATTTTCATGGATTTTTCCCATTTTTACTTATAGTTATCTTAAGGTTACGCACAAAAATCTTACTGTTTCTAAAAGCTCAGATACTCCCGAGTACAACGATACCAGATATATGTAGGTACCCGACTTTTCCTGTACAGGAGAACCCCCACTAAAACTAACTGCACACTCCTAGATATTACCCAAATTAAAATGTGTAACCACTACTAACAGTTAACATAGAATATCTCCAAATTATCTAAACTATCCCCACAAGTGAGATATTTTTAGAAACTACACCTCCAGGATTTTACGATGAGTTTAGTTTCGATCAAAATGCAGGTACCCCGACGCAGCTCTTCGTCAAATTGTAAGTTACTTTCTCACATTTCCTTTTTTTCCTCAACTGTAAAATCAGAGACAAATCAAATGCGAATTTCAGCAAAAACTGTGGAGGAAAGTTCAAACGCATCTCAAATATGAAAGCCTAACCCCTCCCGAATAAAACGGTATGCACATTCAGGGGTGTACCCAGAGACATGGCTACCAACTAACCCAAGCGTGACCAGTGCCAAATGTCTTAGCAGCAAAAAAAAATTAGCCAGTTTTGTATTTGAACAGTCTGCAGTTTTTTCCAAAAACCCCCCCCCAACTCAAAAATACCCCCCACAAACTATATACTCCTGAAATCTATACACCTTCAGCTATGTAACGCCGTAGTTCGTTCATTCATATCATCAATGGTGTGGGCGCAGTTCTTCGTAGAAATTGCACTTTTAACCAGATTTTCAAAAAAAATGAACATCAAACGCGTTCAAAAAGGTAAATCATGCCAAAACCCCATGGAATGTAAAAAAAAGTTACTAAATATCAATCTCCCAAATGTCCTGAATCAAACGGTATGCCATATGTGTGGTAACACCGCAGACGTGGAAGCGAAAAGCCACAAAGTGAACAATGCACGATGGCTCAGAAACGGCGAAAATATTTAGCCAACTCCGAATTTGGACAGTCTCAGTTTTTCCACAAAACACCCCCGTAACTTAGAAATACCCCCCACAAACTATATATTCCTGAAATCTACACACCTTCAGCTATGTAACGCTGTAGTTTGTTCATTCATACCATCAATGGTGTGGGCGCAGTTCTTTGTAGAAGTTCGCATTTGTCTGAAAAACGAACATAAAAACAACTCAAAAGGTAAAAATCATGCCAAAACCTCATGGAATCTAAAAAAGTTACTAAATATCAATCTCCAAATGTCCTGAATCAAACGGTATGCCATATGTGTGGTTACACATGTGGAGGAAGCGAAAAGCCACAAAGTAGACAATGCACGATGGCTCAGAAACAGCGAAAATATTTAGCCAACTCCGAATTTGGACAGTCGCAGTTTTTTCCACAAAACACCCCCGTAACTCAGAATATAACCCCCACAAACTATATATTCCTGAAATCTAAACACCTTCAGCTATGTAGCACTGTAGTTCGTTCATTCATACCATCAATGGTGTGGGCGCAGTTCTTCTGTAGAAGTTCGCATTTTCTGAAAAAAATGAACAAAAAACAACTTCAAAAGGTAGAAATCATGCCAAAACCTGACGGAATGTAAAAAAAAGTTACTAAATATCAATCTCCCAAATGTCCTGAATCAAACGGTATGCCATATGTGTGGTTACACATGCGGACGTGGAAGCGAAAAGCCACGATGTTGAGACAATTATGATGGTTGAAACAGCGAAAATATTTACCAACTCCGAATTTGGACAGTCTGCAGTTTTTTCCACAAAACACCCTGATAACTCAGAAATACCCCCCACAAACTATATATTCCTGAAATCTAAACACCTTCAGCTATGTAGCACTGTAGTTCGTTCATTCTACCATCAATGGTGTGGGCGCAGTTCTTCATAGAATTTCGCATTTCTACACAATTTTCTGGAAAAATAGAGAAAATACATTTCAAAGTTACAAATCACACCAAAACCCCATGTAATGTAAAAAAAACTTACCAAATATCAATCTCCTAAATGTCCTGAATCAAATGGTATGCATATGTTGTGTTACACACACGGACGTGGAAGCGACTAGTCAAAATGTAAAACATGCGTGAGCCAATACAGCATTTTCCCAGATTTTTCAAATGAACACCCCTCTAACTTGGAAATACCCCACAAAACTATATATTCTCAGAATCTACATACCTTCAGCTACTAACGCGTAGTTTGTTCATTCTATACCTGAATGTGGTGGGCGCAGTTCTTCGTAGAAATTCGCATTTGTCTGAAAAAATGAACAAAACAACTTCAAAAAGGTAAATCATGCCAAAACCCCTGGAATGTAAAAAAAAGCTACTAAATATCAATCTCCCAAATGTCCTGAATCAAACGGTATGCCATATGTGTGGTTACACAGTGGACGTGGAAGCCAAAAGACACAAAGTGAAAACATGCACAATGGCTCAGAAACAGCAAAAATATTCAGTCAAATCTGAATTTGAACAGTCTGCAATTTTTCCCACAAAACAACCACCCCCACAAACCATATATTTCTCGAATCCACACACCTTATCTACGAAATTTCGGTAGTTTGTTCATTCGTACCATCAATGTGTGGGCGCAGTTCTTCGTAGAAGTTCACAGTTTTAGCAGATTTTCTAAAAAATTTGAAAAAAAACACTCTCAAAGGTAGAAATCATGCCAAAATCCCAAGTAATGTAAAAAAAAATTACCAAATATCAATCTCCCAAATGTCCTGAATCAAACGGTATGCCCTATGTATGGTTCCACACGCAGACGTGGAATCAACTAGCCACAAAGTGAGCCAATGAACAGTGGCCCAATTACAGCAACTTTTCAGATTTGTCAACTAAACACCCCTCTTATTAGAAATACCCCCCAAAACTATATATTCTTGGACTCTACACACCTTCAGCTACACAATGGTGTGATTCTTTTATGCATCCCACCAATGGTGTGGGTGCAGTTTTTTGTACAATTTCGCTTTCTTACCAGATTTTCAGGAAAAATTTATAAAATACAATTCAGTTAAAAATCATGGCAAATTTCCATGTCATGTAAAAAAAAACTTGTCATTATCAATCTTCCAAATGCCCTGAATCAAACGTATGCCATATGCGTGATGCACACAGGGCGTGACCACCAACTAGCTCAAATGGGACGCATCACCTGTAATTACAAGAAAAATATCAAAGTGCTCTGTAATTTCAAACAGCCCCAAAACTTGGAAATGCCCCCACAAATAAACCCCCAACTAATATCAATCTCCCACATGTTCTGATCAAACGGTATGCCATATGCGTGGATGCACACAGAGACGTGGCCACCAACTAGCTCAAATGGACGCATGTACAAATGCAATTACAAAAAAAATCAAAGTGCTCTGTAATTTGAACAGCTTACCCTTTTTCTAAGGAAACAGTCCCGAAACATGGAAATTCCCCCCACAAACTATATATTTTTGGAATCTACACACCTTCAGCTACGTTACGGTGCCATGCTTTCATACATGCATGAAGAATTCCACCCAGCGATCCAAAGAACTCTGTGTTTTTACGAGATTTTGTGAAATAAAATAAGAGATTCAAGGGTTGAAATCCTACCTAAACCCACTTGACAACAAAAAACCCACTAATAGCAATCCCCACATGTCCTGAATCAAACGGTGTGCCATTGGCGTGGGTGCAAACAGAGACGAGGCCACCAACTAGCTCAAATGGGACGCATTTAGAAGTGCAGTTACAAGAAAAAATTTTAAAAACGCCAACAACCCACCCCCCACACACACACTCCTCCCCTTTTTATGGTATTTTAGTGAAATCGGTTAGTATGGAGAGTCACACACGTTTTTGCACACTTTACTGATCCTAAAAATTCAATACGGTCTTTATTTGGTACCTCTGCAAATTTCCTTCTAAAAATAGGCTTATTTCCCTTGAAATCGTACAAATAAGTATCCGCTTTTACTTTACCGATATCACTGGGGACTTGGGGACTTGGAGAAGACAACTTTTTTCTAATTTATAGTTTTAGGGTAAAAAAAAAAAAGGGTGTGTGTATCACTTTAAGAATTTTTTTGTGTGTATTTCCCATTTTTTCCCCGATCATTCCCAAAGATGATCATCAGATCATCTTAGGGAATGATACCGAACTTGGAATACGGGCATAAATGCCCGTTTTCCAATTCGAAATCCGATCAGAAAAATCACTTCCCGGAAATCATTTTCCAGGAAGTGATTTTTCATTCATTGGCAAAGATCAATAATTTGGTGATCAGAATGATCACCAATTTTTGATCTCTGTCCCCATTTTTTTTCTAAGTCTTCGCTAAGTAGCAAGACTTAGAAAAAATCCTATTTGTGAATGGAACTTTGAGTTCCATTCACAAAATGTATAGAAAAGCTGTTAGCTTGACAGCTTTTTCATACTTAGGGACTGCAGCATGATCTCCATAGATCATGCTGCAGTACCTCCACTGGACCACCGGGGGCAGCAGTGTACCTCCATATGGGAAGACCCCGGTGAAGGAGGAAGTTCTGTGATGTCACCGGGGTCTCCCATTCAGCTTCCTCCTCCAGACCGGCGCTTCAAGTGGACAAACTTCAATGTAGATATCTCCTGATCCCCCTCGTTTTGGACGAAACGAGGGGGGATCGAGGGGACTAGGGGGGCAGTTGAATGCTGCCCCCCGATCGGCCCAGCAGGGGGGAAAAAATTTTTGGAGGGGGAACCACAGTCGTATATTCACGATCTGTGGCAGTTTAAAGCATTCTCTGCACAGATCGTGATATACGATCTGTGGCAGGGAAGTTAAACCCTAAAGCAGCCTTCATATTATAAACAAGAAAAAGAATAAATGGCTGGCCTGAAAGTAGTATTCTCAATAAGGTCCACAAGATGGCGCCACAAGGTTCAGGAGGCTGAAGAAAAAGAATAAAATTAAACTGTTGAAAGGCAAAGAATGAGAGTGAGATGTTACATCGTAATACTGATTATTCATAGATAGATCATAAAATGATAACAAGTAGCAAAAATTCATAAACATCATAATCACATTAAAGGAGCATGACCAGTTAAAATCTTCATTAACCCATTTAACAACATGGTTGTGTCCCAGATATCCACGCTTCCATGGCAATCACCAGTCTCCAAATCTAATCTATCTAAAAAGGAATACAAAACCTTTCAGGAATTGAAAATGATGAAAAATGTGATTGTGAAAAAGCGGATATTCTCAAAATGTACCTCTACTCCTTATTTAGATTCTGATGATGCTGGTTATACATGCTCACTACTGGATGACCAGCAAGATAGAAATCTATACATTGTAAGTGCAAGGTGCAACGCTGAAGGGTGTCAAAACAGTTGTGGGGCTAGTAATGTGGATGAAGGCCCCGGTCTCATAGAGTTGGGCGACCCACAGCGGCATTGGGACGTAGGCAATACCTGTGTGTTCAGGACATGTGAGAATTGCCAGTTAGTTGGTTGTTTTACTTGCATGGGTTAGGTCGGTTTCAACCTTTAAGACTATTATTTTTTTTTTTTTCACAAAATCTGATAAAGCACGGAATTCTATTCTATGATAAAAGCGGTCTGGAATTCTGCAGTGTATAGACGAACCATGCACTGTTACATAGCTGAAGTTTTGTAGATGCCAAAAATATATAGTTTTTGGGGGTATTTCCAATTTAATAGGCTGTTTCAATAACAGAACATTTGATTTTTCTTGTAATTGCACTTCTGCATGCGTCTCATTTGAGCTAGTTCTTGGCCACACCTCTGTGTGCAACCCGCATATGGCAAATCCACCGTTTGATTCCAGCATGTGGGAGATTCACATTTAGAGTGATTGTTTTTTTTTGCTTGTCAAGTGGGTTTAGGTTGATTTTCAACCTTTGATCATCTTATTTTCTTTTTCAACAAATCGCCTAAAAACCCCGTATTCTTTGGATTACTGACGTCTTAAATCTTCATGGTATTATGTAAGCATGGCACCATACTGTACTGAAGGTTGTAGTTATCCTAAAATATATATTTTGCTGGGGTATTTATCCACGTTTTGGGTCTGTTTCTTATTATAAGGAGCACTTAGATTTTTTTCCTTTAATTGCCGCTTTTTCATTCTTCCCATTTTAGTTAGTTAGTGGCCACGTGTCGTTCGCCACCCTGCATATGGGCATAACGTTTTGATTCAGACATAGTGGCAGAGTGACATTTAGTGGGTTATTTACTTGTCAGTCAGGTTTAGGTAGGATTTCAACCTTTGAATCATCTTATTTTATTTTTCAAAAAAATCTCCAAAAGCATGGAGTTTCTTTTGATTACTGGTCTGGAATTCTTAGATGTAGAAAGCAGGCAACCGTTATGTGACTGAAGGTGTGTAGTTTCCAAAAATATAAGTTTGTGGTTAGCATTTACAGGTGTTGGACTGTTTTCTTTTAAAAAGAGAGCTGTTCAATTTACAACACTTTGATTAATTATTGTCTTTTCACTTTGCCTGCTCCCCATTTGAGCTATTTGGTGCCACGTCATCTGTGTTCACCCATGCATATGCATACCGTTTGTTCAGGACAGGTGGAATGATTGAACATTTAGTGTTTTTTTTTTTACTTGTCAATCGTTTAGGTAGGATTTTAACCTTTGAATCATCCTAGTTTATTTTTCACAAATCTCAAAACGCCGGTTTTTCTATGGATGACTGCGGCTTGAATTCTTTTATGCATGTATGAGTGGGCCGTTATGTACTGAAGTGAGTAGTTTTCAAAATATATAGTCCACAGGGGGTAATTTCCAAGTTTCTGGACTGTTTCTTTGAAAAGGGGTAACTGTTCAAATTACGATCACTTTGATTTTTTTCTTGTATTGCGCTTATGCATCGTCCCATTTAGCTAGTTGGTGACCATCTCTGTTTGCACTCACCATATGACGTACCGTTTGATTCAGGAATTGTGGAAGATTGACATTAAGTGGTTTTTTATTTGTGGGTCGCGGCATTTCCTAAGGTTTCAGGGCCGTTCCTTTGAAAAGAGTAGCTGTTCAAATTACAGCACTTTTATTTTTTCTTGTAACGGCACGGGTGCATTGCTCCTTTGTGACTATTTTAGTGGCTTCCACGTCCATGTGTGTAACCATGTATCATGCATACCGTTTAAATCAGTGCATTTGGGAGATTGACTGACAAGTTTTTTCTATAATGCTGGGAATTGACATGATTTTTAACTTTGAAATTTATTTTTGTACATTTTCTCCATAAAATCTGTAAAAGTTGAAATTCCTATGCAGAACGGTGCCCACACCATTGGTAGTATGCATAAAAGAATGGCACCATTGCGTAGCTGAAGGTGTGTAGATTCCAAGAATATATAGTGTTTTGGGGGATTTCTAATAAAGAGAAGGGGTGTTTAGTATTCTTAAAATTTTGCTGTAATTGGGCCCACTGTGCATGGCTTCCCTTTGTGGCTTACGCGATTCCATTCCACGTCTGCGTGTGTAACAGCATATGGCATACTGTTTTGATTCAGGACATTTGGGAGATTGATATTTGGTAACCCTTTTTAACATTACTGGGTTTTGGCATGCTTTCTAAGAAATCGCTGAAACGTGCACAACTTTCTATGAAGACCTGCTCCAACATCAGTGAAGTTGAAAATGAACAAACTAAAGCATTACATACCTGAATGTGTGTAGATTCCAAGGCTATATAGTTTATAATGGGGATATTTCGGAGTTTTTGGTCTTTGGGTAATTGGATTTGACTGAATATGTTTGCTGTTTTGTTAGCCATCGTGTATTGTCCTCACTTGTGCTAGTAGCTTCCACGTCCACGTGTGGGTAACCATGTATATGCATATCCCCGTTTGATTCAGGACATTTTGGGGATTGATGTTTGTAACTTTTTTTTACATTCCATGAGTTTTGGCAATGATTTCCTAAACCGTTTGAGGTTGTTTTGTTCATTTTTTCAGAAAAGTGCGACCTTCTAACGAAAAACTGCGCCCACACTATTTATGGTATTTGAATGAACTAACTACATTGTTACAAAGCTGAAGGTTGTACAGTGTCAGGAAGTATAGTTTGTGAGAAAGGGTGTTGTTGCTGGTTAGGTGGGGGTTTTGTTGTGGAAAAACTGCAGACTTTTTGAAATGTCAGAGTTGGGTTGAATATTTGTGCTGTATGTTGAGCAATCATGCAATGTCTCACTTCGTGGCTTTTCGCATTCACGTCCGCGTGTGGTTTAACCACACAATGGCCATACCATGTTGTTGATTCGACATTTGGGGGATTGTATTTTGGTAACTGTGTTTCTACAGTTTCCATTGCTGAGTGTTTTGGCAATGATATCTACCTTGTCAAAAGATCTATTTTTGTTAAGTTTTTCAGAAATCTGTGAAAGATGCGAACTTCATGCGAGGGTGCGAGAACTGCGGCAAGACGCCATTGATGGTATTAATGAACAAATTACAGCATTACTAGCTGAAAGTGGTGTAGATTCCGAGATAAAGAGGTTGGTGGGGTGTGTTTTGTGGGGAACAACTGCAGACTGTTCAAATTCAGGGTGTGCTAATATTTTTTTTTTTGCTATTGTTTGCGCAATCGTGCTTGTTCCCTCACTTTGGTGTCTTTTTGCTTTCCACTGCACATGTGTAACCAGTTCATATGGTCATACCGTTGGATTCAGAACTTTGGGGATTGATATTTAGTAACTTGTTTTTTACATGCCATTTAGGGTTTTTGCATGATTGTCCTACCCTTTGAGTTGTTTTTATTTACATTTTTTCAGAAAAGTGCGAACTTCTACGAATGAATTCTGTCGCCACACATTGATGGTCAATGAACTACTACAGTGTTACATAGCTGAAGGTGTGTAGATTTCAGAATATATAGTTTGTGGGGTTATTTATAACTTAGGAGGGTGTTTTGTGGAATCAACTGCAGACTGTTCAAATCGGAGTTGGCTGAATATTGGTGGTTTCTGAGCCATCATGCATGTCTCACTTCGCGGCTATTCGATTCCACTTGCGCATGTGTAACCACGCATATGCATACCGTTTGATTCATGACATTTGGGAGATTGATGTTTTGGTAACTTTTTTTACATTACTTTGGGGTTTTGGCATGATTTCTACCCTTTGAAGTTTATATTAATTTTTTCAAAGTGCGAACTTCTTCGAACGATAACGGCCCACACCACATGATGGTACGAATGAGTAACTACATAGTTACATAGCTGAAGGTGTGTATTTCAGGAATATAGAGTTTGTGTGGGCTTATTTATACTTAGGAGGGTGTTTGTGGAATCAACTGCAGATTGTTCAAATTCATGTTGGCTGAATATTTTGCGCAATCTGGCATTGTCTCACTTTTGTGGCTTTTCACTTCCACGTGCGCATGTGTAACCATTCATATGGCATAAAAACCGTTTGATTCGGACATTTGGGGATTGATATTAGTAACTTATTTTATATTCCATGAGGTTTTGGCATGATTTCTACCCTTTGAAGTTGTTTTTTGTTTCATTTTTTGAGAAAAGTGCGACCTTCTACGAAAAACTGCGCCCACACTATTGATGGTATGAATGAACATACTACAGTGGTTACATAGCTGAAGGTGTGTAATATGTTCCAGGAATATATGTTTGGTGGGGTTTTTTTCTGAGTTAGGAGGGGTGGTTTTGTGGGAAAAACTGCAGACTGTTCAAATTCAGAGTTGGCTAAATATTTTTTGCTGTTTTTGAGCCATCAGCATTGTCTCACTTTCGTGGCTTTTCGCTTCCATGTTTGCGTGTTAACACACATATGGCATACCCATTTGATTCAGGACATTTGGGGGATTGACATTTGGTAACTTTTTTTACATTCCATGAGGTTTTGGCATGATATCTACCTTCGAAAGTTGATTTTTGTTAATTTTTTTCAGAAAATCTGTGAAAAGTGCGAAATTCTGCAATAACTGCGCAACACCCATTGACTGGTATGAAGGACCAAAACTACAGCATTACATAGCTGAAGGTGTGTAGATTTCAGGAATATATAGCTTGTGGGGTGATTCCTAAGTTAGGGGTGTTTTCTGGAAATACTGCAGACTGTTCAAATTCGGAGTTGGCTAAATATTGTGCCTGTTCCTGAACCTCATGCATTGTCTCCACTTTGTGGCTCATTCGCTTCCACGTGCGTGTGTGTACCCACGCGCATTCTAAGCCGGTTTGATTCAGGACATTTGGGGGTTGATATTTAGTGGTTTTTTTTTACCTGTCATGGGTAGTTAGGGTATGATTTTTCTGACTTTGAACATGCATTTATTTTTTTTTTCAGAAAATCTGCTAAAAGCATGCTATTCTATAAAGGACTGCATCCAGAATTCTGCTTGTATGCATGACACAATGACACTATATGGTCGCTGAAACTTGTGTACTTTCAAAAATATATAGTTTGTGGAGGTATTTTTGAGATTGGGGGCTTTTAGTTTGAAAACAAAAGCAGTTCAAAATGCCAAGATGACTGAAATTGGTATGTGTAATTTTGTCTTATCACTGGTTGCCTTCAGGGCTAGTTGTTAGCCATGTCTCTGTGTGTACCCACCCATGTGGCATACCATTTTTTCAGGAGGGGCTAGGCTTTCATATTTGTGTTGGTTTTCAACTCCCCCCCCCCCCCCACATTTTTCTGTGAAATTTACCTTCGACTTTGTCGCTGATTTGGTATTTGAAGGAAAAAAAAGGAAATAATGAGAAAAATCATCTTTCAATAATTTGATGAGCTTTCTGTCCCGGGTAATTTTGCATTGTGATCAAAAATCACACTACTTCTAAAAACCTTAGGATGTGTAATTCTAAATTATCTCATTTGTGGGGATGTTTTAGTTCATTTTGATGTATTTTCTGCAATACTGTTAGATGGGCTTTTACATTTCAATTGGTGTAAAATTTTTGGGGTACTTGGGTACTTTAATACATATCTGGTATTGTTGTACTCTGGAGAATCAGACTTTTAGAAACAATCGATTTTTTATGTGGTAAACTCAAAAATAGTATTTTATTTTTTCCAAATAGAACATGGCAAGAAAAGTAAAAATTTGCAATTTTACAGTTTTTTTTCGACAGTTTTTTCACCCCAAAATTTCTGAAATCTACAGATAGGTTGCAAAGTCTGTTATCTTTTTAAAAGTACATATTGTGCCGACAAAAAGGATATTATTTGACCCTGATTCCTGTGATGTTTTCATACCGCAACACTTCACTAAACCATATGAGTGCAAAATCCCTGAAAATTCTTCTGGCAAAAAAGGTAGGCACTTTGCAAAACTGTCTGGCACTGAAATAAGGTTAAAGCACTTCAGAGAAGGGCAACTAAAATAATAAAGGGAATAGAGGGCTTGACTATCAGACATATAGACAAGTTAGGCTGTTTACATTGGAGAAGCTGACATTTGTGTGGTGATATGATCACTTTATAATACCAATATGTTCAAGGGCCATTTAATTAAACTCTCTGGTGCATTGGTTCACTAATAGGTTCCTATCAGAAGCGTGGACATCCTTTAAGATTGGAAGACAAGAAGTTTTCAATCCCAGGTTAGGAAAGGTTTCTTTATGTGAAATGTGAAACTGTGAACTCATCTTCCGCAGAATGTGGGTAATTGCAAGTTCATGAATACTTAAACTGGATACTGGTATTAAAAAGATATATAACTGCAGTTCTGGTTGAGATCCAGGATACTCCCAGCCCTCCCCCTCTCCCCTTTTCAGCATGTTCCCTGGGTGATCTGACTGTTGGTATATTTGATAAAGGCAATGTCCACCCCGCAAAACTACATTACTCTCCCCCACTAACTGGGGCCCCCACTGTGCAATTAAACTCCTTACCATAACCTCTCTGTTCCAAATAGTTCTCCTGCATTGTCAGCCCAAAGTCCTAGAAAGTGAACACCAGGAGCCTGGCAGGAGGGAAAACGTTCCCTCCCGCTTCTTAAGTGTCCCTCTGAGGTTTCCTTTTTCTGGCATGATCGGTGCAACCAATCATGACCGCTCTGCCGGTCCTGGCCCCCTGCTTGCATTATTCCACACAACAGAGGGCCGTTGTCTGAAGTGCCGGGGGAACAGGCTGTGTAAAGTTAGAGTTTGCTTAGTTTTTTTACCAAACTAACTATAGGAGGTTGGGGGTGGGTAGAGGGCCCCCAACACTACAGCAAATTATGAAATGAATGACTATATCTGTTTTCCTTGGGATATATGGAATTTTAACAAACTATTATTATAATATGATCATATGACTTTACCACTATGATTTATCTGGGAAAAAAGACTTTAAGCAAATTGTATTACCATTATAACTATTTTACTATCATATTGTATGAAGAACTTTTCTAACTATTCCTGTCATCTCGGGAAATAAGGAATTTTAACAATCTGTATTATTGTTATATAATCATATTGTATAAATGACTTTACCCACTATGACTTATCTGGGAAATAGGACATTTAAACATATTGTATTATTATTATTATATTATCATATGGTATGAATGACTTTATATAACTTATCTGGGAAATAGTGCATTTAAAACATAGTGATTATTATATTATTATCATTTTGAAGGAATGACTTTGCTAACTATGACTTATCTGAGAAATAGACATTTTATTATTAAATAAACCGATCAATTTTGTAGATGACTTTATTAACTATGACTGTTCTCTCTGAAAATAAGAACACGTTAACATATTGCTTATTTATATTATCATATTGTAGAGAATGGACTTTAACTATACTGGCACTGGTGAATAGCATTTTAACATATGGTATAATTCATTATATTATCCATATTGCATGAAGGACTTTAGTTAACTATGGGCTGTTAATCTTGGAAATGGGGCATATTCATGCGTGCTATAGTGAATTAGAACCAGGAAGCACGTCAGAATTTTCATCTCTGCAGCGGTGGATCGCCCGAAAGGTAACATAACTTTACCTTCATCAGGGCTCCAAAAGAAGGGAGGTCATAAGCTCCTTCCTTCCCGGCTTCAATCAATACATTAAAGGAATATTAATTTTCAGTGAACTATTCCTTAAATCATGTGCAATTTAATCACATCTGTCCTGGATTTCGCAGTAATTCCTTGGTACTGCATTCAGGCAGGTTACAATCCTCGAAGTGGCGCACAGATAGTGAGGTCACATGAACTAACCTAGAAGATAGACTCCACAGGTACCTAGGCTATGTTGCTAACCCTGGGAGAGGACTGTGTTACAAACAGTGACAGACGGATAACTGGGTCCTGTATGTGTCTGTTTTTGGGGTGTGACAAGTATATCTATACAGACCTATAAATCTATTGTGAGGCCCCAAAAGGTGGTTAGAACCGCACATAAGGCCCTTAAGGTCAAATGGGGGTTGGCACCTCCTGCTGTAGCCGTTGCATAGACTTAATATAAAACCTTTAAATAGTATTATATTTAAATAAATATAAAACCACAACACATAATTCTGATATAACCTTCCTTTTGCGAAGTATTTTGCCTCATTATTACAGGTTATCATCTACACAGGGTTGATGTTTTCCAAGCTACGCAGGCGACATTCCCACTCCGTGAGCTGTGTGGTGTGGTGGAAGTACATACATTTTACGTTATCTGGAGGAAGGTACCACTCCACACGGGTACCGAAACGTTATATGTGTGATAAATTCACATGAACACTGTTGAAGACTGGAGTGCGCTATGTTTTCTTTTTTCTATCTACGCTATAATGATTGATGGCCTGGCTATGGCCCTATAGTAAGCACCCAGCACCATCCAGTTTTTGTTAATGGGTGTGGCGGATACCAAGTGTTATACTTTGGGGAATTGCTACATACCTACTTTATATACCACATTGCTACATATCCATATTAACTATATCACTCAGCTTACTGTGTGCACTCTATTTTAACCTGTACGCACAGGCCGCCAATTTGTGTAAGCGCACACAAGCTTGCAGCTTTGAGGGATCTCCTACCCCTCCAACATTCCCCCTTTACATACAATAGGCATGAAGTGAACCTAATCTTAGAACAGCTGTGTGCAACTCATTTCTCACAGGTGCGCATGTTGGAGGGTAGAAATTCAACAGGTGGGGACAGATAGAAAGGCAGGAGACTGACCGGCCCTACAGGCATGTTTTACTGTCTCATGTCAAGACTACAACAAGGGGAATATTTTCAAGGGGTGAAGTGACAATAAGGCCAAAGCACAGAAAGGAGACAGAAGTCAAAGGCTTTGGCTTCCTTGCAGAACCAGTATTAAAAGGGGAATCTTGTTTCAACATGAATTAGCATTACCTGTCACGGGACAGTAAAAATCGCTGTCACTTCATTATTGGTAACGCAGTGAAACTTACCATCCTCCCCACCTGCACAGCTCCCAGCGCCCACGGCTTCCACCGGCAACTGACCGGCAAACGTGAAGCGGCATGCGCGATTCAGGAGGCGTGGCATTTGTTCATATGACACTCGTAGATCTTTGGAAACCCCAGTTATCATTGGATGCCCCTGATTTCGGAATATGTCAACCTCAGTATTTAGCCATCAGATTCGTCGACTCTTACATTTACTGGTTTGTAGCCGCCTGTTTCCATAGAAAGCAACTGTAGTTATTGAGACCGAGCTTGCTTGCGTTTGGTGACTGAGGTTAGGTGAATATATTGGAGAGTGTTTGATCATCTCTCCTCATGGCATTTAATTGGTCTGTCCAGTCCACTTCCCCCTGATAATAAGCAATATGCCTTAATGTAAATGTAACATTAACTAAATCAGTACAGTAAGTGAACCTGTACATAGTAACTGCGGTACAGGCCACAGTAGCGTTTACTAAGACGGTCTTTGTGCATAGGACAGTGCGTAACTAGGAATCACTGGGCCCCCCAGCAAAACTATGATGGGCCCCCTGCGGTTTCTACTCCCCTGCGTCCCCTCTAGTTCACGGCCCCTGCATAGGAATCAGCTGTGGAGACTGTATCCTCAACGTCAGTAACTTTTAGTCCACCTTCCAAGAATCACTACTGTGCGGTAAGATGGTCTCCTTTATAAATGCAGGCTCCATGGACAATATCATTTGCTAAAAAGGTTGCAGAATGTTTTAAAAATTTATGTGAAATTATATTATACAAATGATCTGGATCACCAGTACCGGAACGTTTCTGCTCACTGTACTATGACACCTAAACAACGTTGTAGACTATTTGTTTAGCTCACCATTGCTTTCTCTTGATACGTTTCCAGACATCCAGGGGAGCAACCGCAGGGGGGAGCGGCCTCCTCCCAGAAAAACACTGTGGAAAGGACTGGTAGGGGCCCTCTCATAGTTTTGCTTTGTAGTCCCAGTGATTCCTAGTTACGGCCACTTGCAGATAATCCAGTGTTTTACACCAAAAGATGTGTCAACAATGACTTTAACTATTTCCATACCTTCTGCATATTGTTACATTTAGTAAATACATTAACATTACTGGAAATATAATAACCCGACAGACACATAGAATATGGCAACCTGCCCTGATGGACGGTGGGTAGGCAGGTATCTCTTGACGAGGACGGGTCCACTAGGCCCTTACATAAGTGCCACTGGTGCCCGGTACCGCCGTGGCACATGCTGGCTTCCCACGCATCGAATATATACTAGTATATTTAATGTAGCCTACTGGTCCAAACTACAAAAAAAAACCAAGAGATAGCTCCGTCACAGATTATTAGTTTATTAGTTAGTTTTTTTTTTTAAATGTTAAATCCTAGTTATAACTACTCTCTGTGCTCTACTTATTAAAAAAGCAAAAACAATGTTTACCCCTTCCCCCAGCTGGATTTTATACTACCTAAAAAAAAAAACCATATTCCATGCTACGAAGGTTTCAAATGTTTTCAAACAGGAGCAAACAAAAAGACATACATATATAAAGTGCATGCACTTGTTTTCCTTTCCTCATTGGCTTTAGGGGGGGGGAGAAAAAAGCTGTACATCCCCCCCCCCCCTTTTTTGTTTATTGCATATACATGATGTAACATGCCAAATAAAGAGTAATGTTCACCAACAAAAAAAGAATATGCAACCTGAAAGAAATTGTTTTGTTATGTAATATTTTTTAAGATGGCAATCAATATCTTTTTAAATGCTATAACAGTGAAACTGTGGAACCTCTTCCAGCGATGTGGTAATGGAAAGTTTATTGAATAGCATTAAAGTGTCCCAAAGATTCTAAATTACTGTAAAAAATATTGAGATTACTGTATAACTTCATATAATGAGTTATGGTTTGATCCATGTACTTTTCAGATTGCTGTTTGGAGTCAGGAAAGAATTCCCCCTCCCTTTTTAGCTGGGTTTTTATGCCTTCCTCTTGGATCAACTGTTAGTTAGAGCTAAAAAGTAGGATAAAAGGTTGACTTGATGCACGTATGTATTTTAGTCAACCTCATTACTATGTTACATGGACATTTAGCCTTTGCAGGTAAAAATAATGTTTTTAATGTGTGATCACACAGCACACTGCTATAGCAGATTCCTCAGGAAGAATGCTAACTAACAAGAAAAAAGTTTTTTTATTACGGTATATTGACCTCTTATTCAGTCATGTGCATAGCATACAATTTTAAGGCTGATAATTTGGTTATTTATATCTATAGCTCAATAAAATCATCTTCCAACTAGTAAATCACATGTTTATGTATAATTCTCATATTACCCCCCAATAACAGATTAATTGCACACTGCTGCTAATGTATTGTCCTGTCAACCTAACTGGTGTGTTTGGCAACCAATGCCATCTATCTCCAGAAAATTCCTTGCATTGCTCTAGTGCTTTGGCCACTTGAAATATTATGGCATCAATGATGTCACGTGACTGCTATCACCCATTTTTGGAGGGCAAATGTAACTCCAAAACTTGATAATTATTTTAAAATCCTTTAACCAACAACCACATGCAAGAGCCGTTTGTTTGTTTTTTTTAATGCTCAGACAGATTGTCTGCTTCATACTGTAAATCCTAATTCTGCCTGGCCTGGTCTCTCCATAATTAAGGAAATCTATTAGGATAGACTAGCTATATAGGATAGACTGGCTGATATGTTTATTCAGTTTCTTCCATCTCCTATGTCACCGTTACGAAATACAAAGACAAGGGGAACCACACTCATACTTACAGAACAGTAGTCTGGCTTGTAAAGTGATTCTCCATCTCTTATCTTCATACTTATAGCAAAGATTATAGATAGAAGCACAACTTACATGAATCATTAAATTTAAAAATATACCTAAAGGTTTTGCTAACTTATTACTGTCATTTTAAGCATCTACTCCAAAAGTAATGCATGAAATATCACACAAATGCAATTTGTGCTGGTCTGTGTTTGTTTTTAGGATTACTGTGGCTACCAACTCCAATGTTGGTCTCCATGCCACTGTTTACTTTGTTTTGCATTCTGGTGCTTGAATGTATAACAGGAAAGTGCTTTTTAGACAATTCCATTGTCACCTGCAACTAAGAATTAACTACTTCTATACTTTTATTTTTAAATAACGTGAGCAGTGGCTGGGAAGTTGTTTTCACATACTCCCAACTTACCTGGGGGATACAGACCTGGTGTTAGAGAATTTGTAAATGCTACAATTTATAGAAGAGTTGCTTGATTGCAGCAATTTTCTTGCTGATTTTCAGTGTGGTCTGGTTAACTGTTTGCCAATGTGGTCAACGTTTTTGACATGTGTACTGTCCAACTTGGTTATTGTATAGCACTGTAAAATGCATTTGTAGGAGGTTTGTTTTATGTTTTCCAGTCAACTTTAATTGTCACCAATTCTGTATTTATATTAAGAATAACTTTCATTCTTCCAATGAAGTCACATGTTCAGTGTAATCTGATTTCATAGGGCAATAGGTGACAGTCTTAAGGGGAAGTTTCTTGCAAATACATATGCTTTTCAGAAAAAAGACAGTATTTTTTCATCCCAATGACCTTAATCTGCCAATTCAGCATTTTGTCTGTGTATAATAAATGAAACTGAAATCTGACTTCCTGTTTGCAGACCCCTAGTACAGACCGTTATGGCTTGCCCTTGACCTACGTCACCTGGTTGATTCATGTGCTCAGTAGAGATCTGAGCATCTTTGACCCCATCCAACATGCCAATCAGTAGAAATTACTGTAGAAACACTCCAAGATTGTGTGCATCCTGGGAAAAAAGGACCGTTAGAACCTAAATGTCGCTCACTAATGTCAACCAGCAGGAACAGCAAAGGGTATGAAATCAACTTGATTTTTCAAATGGGAGAGTATGTAGAATACACAAAAGGCTTACACAAACTAACAATTTAACAATAGTGATAATTTCACTGAACTGTCCCTTTAAGTGCTTTTCAGAAAATTATAATTTCTAAACAATACACCCATCTATCTCAAGCATTCCACACATAGTCCAATCAAACAATCTGTAGCTCTTACTAGCTGTAAATGTTAGCAAGAAAGAAATGCATCTTGCAATTCAGATCGGGGCTTTTTGTTAAGCTATGGTTATTAGCTAATTTCCTTGCTATTCTTTGAATAGAGATCTGTGGGTCCAAATTAGATTGTTGTCTATCACCTCTCTGAATACACTTGTAGCCAAATGGGTACAATAGAGGGGACAACCAGGTATGTGAAAAGGCTCCAGAAATGGAAGTACCAAGTAAGGGTGATACCACACTACAGCATTCAAAGGGCATGCGTGCATTTTAATGTTTTCGGTTGTGATCCGTGATATGTTGCGCATGCGATCCACAATAGTGATCGCATATGCTCCAAAAACCGGATAGCAGTGGCTCGGACCCACCCAGTCACCTAGTGTGGCCTGAACTAATTGGCTATTACTAGTGTGCATTTTTAAACGCATGATCGGATTGTGTGTTAAATCAATAAGTGTGGCCTAGCGCAAGGATTTTATTACATAGAAGGTAAAAGACTGGCCACATTCTTATACTGAAAATTTCACAAGGGCTCACATTACACACAGTGTTTCTCCCTAGGGTCTTTTAGTCCGGGTGGCCCACCCGGCTACTTTTTCATGCCACCCGGCTGGAAAAAATTCTTGAGAAAACACTTGTGATTTAAAAGAATTTAGAAGTAGGTTTAATAGGTGTGCGCCAATAGGTCAGTAAAAAATCCCGCCAAAACTGCTCATCCCAGACCCCTTTTTACACCTGCAAGATTATTTTAGTACGTAACTAGCTTTCCAAGATTTCCAAGGCCACAAAGGGTGTCACACTGTGCTTGTGCTGCTATTTACATGGGTTAACCACCTGCAGATGTTGACGAACTACAACTCCCTGCATTCACAACCAAACGGCATGCTGGAGTTTTAGTTTTCTCTAGTGTGGACGAAGTTAGACATCCCTGACCTATATAATGAGCATGATGCAGTTCACATTTTCCCTTACCACCAAATTTTCCCCGTCCTAGCCCAACCTTTTTCATGCCACCCCGCTACTTTTTCATGCCACCCGGCAGGAAAAAATTCTGGGGAGAACACTGATTACCACAATCAATCATATAACGCTTCTATAATCTCTTTGTATGGACCAAGGTTTGTATCCTCAAACTCTATATATAAAATATAGTACAGTATTTCTTATTATATTTAATTATTAAATCTCATATTTAAATGTCAAATTACAAAGTGCATGTATATACCTTGTAATCACATGAACCCAATCATCTATTTTTGGCCAAATAGATTCTTTTCACAACAAAACTTTTGTGTCTGTCTCACAGGGATGAGGGTCAATGACCATACCTCGTAATTCGGAAAAACTGATGTTTCATTTGACAATAACGACAAAAAAAGCAGATTTCCAATACATGGAAAGGTCAATGACCATATCCCCCCATGTGTATGTAACCTTTTTTAAATTCTTCAGTATAAAGAATGTGGCCAGTCTTTTTATTACTATGTATTCCTTTATTGCATTTTATTTATTACTGCATTTTTTTTGCACTTTTGACTTGTAATCCTGTTTAAAATGTCATTTACAGGAAAACTACACCACCTAAAACCACTGTCCACCGAGTTATAGTAACCCAGGTGAGGACCTAAACTGCCCAGGTCTTCACTGCTGGGATCACCTTCTCAACCTCTGTAAATACTCGAATTCGCTTTGGGCTCCGTCCTCCTCTCAGTTGGCGACATCTGCCAATGAGAAGACATGCTTATAGGAGCGTGTCATCTCATTGGCCAGGATTGCGAATGCAGAGTTAATAAGCAAACTTCAAGTAAGTTACAGAAAACGAAGGTGAACCCAGCTGTGAGGACCTGGTGGTTTAGGTCCTCACACTGGGTACTACAGACTGCTGGCTGGTGGAACTGGGAAGAGGTGAGAGTATAGTTCACCTTTAAGTTCACAAAACTTTTCACATTTCCTTATCCTATTTAAAGCCATTTTTACTATGTACTCATGTATAATTTTGTCTGAGGAAGGTACCTACTCAGACAAAAGGCACCTTTATTCACAATAAAATCCACCTTTTAAAAGACTGGTGTGCCCTGCTGCTCTCTACTCTGATTACAAACTGTTTTGCATCAGTTCTGGTAGCACCAAAAATGAACAGTGCTTAAGCATAAAGATACTATGTGAGGTGTGCAGGATCCATCATTTTTTCAATTATAAATAATAGGATAAGACAATGTTATAAGTACAGCAATTATTCAGATAGCTAAAAAATTATTACATAAAAGTTTACAAATGGATAGGTAAACATACAGATACATTAGGTTGATAGGGAGTACTCATGGCAGCAAACAAATCATTTATTTGCTTCTTCTTCTCTGAGATTCAAATCTTTTTAATTTGATGTGGTCCCTAAAGCTTTGTACACATGAAAGATGCTGTTGAATGATGTGGCCAACAATGTTCAATACCAACCAATTTAGCCACAATCAGCCATAAATCCACTAGATGGCATTAGAAGGCTGAAATAAAACAGTAACACTGTAGCACAGAACACAATGTTACACAGAACACATTGTATACTACATGTATCATTTACACAATGTCAAACAATTTGAAATCCTTGTTCATATCCACAAGGTCCCTCATACCTGCATTTTGTTAATCCACCATAATTCTCTTTTGAGCATTTACACTGGCCCCACTTGTGGTGATTCGGAGCGTACCGTATGAGTTCCAGTACCATGGTATGTTATTAGAGCGCAGCGCACATTTATTAATGCACAGCAGCACATTGCCAAACCCTAAACCTTAGAAACTTCATCAAACGTCCTATGAAAAAATGGTGCTAATTTTTTCAACTAACTGATAAGATGTTAGCTTTCAAATGTTAAATAGATCTGATTGGTTGGGGCAAAATTACACCATTTTAAAAGATTATTATTATTTATTGATTTATATAGCGCCAACTTTCCGTGGTGCTTTACAATACATAGTCATACATTACACAACAGGTAATACATGTTATACAAAGTAATACACATTACTACACAGGTAATACATAATATAAGTAAACAGAGTGAGGAGTTTCTTACAGCAATACCGTGATACAATAGGAAAAGAAGGACCCTGCCAAAGAGCTTACAGCTATAGATATGGGGTGAGACTATAAGGTGATGGTGAATTGGGTATCCAAAATTTACAGTCCCCTCTGCACTCGTACTTAGTGTGGGTTCTAACTCCTCACTATATCCAACCCTTGGTGGATAGGTAAATCAAAGAAGGCACACATCAAGGGTCGCACTCCAAAGAACAATTGATAATTAGTGACTACACATCAATCACAATGTTTCAGGGGTCTAAATGTGCCCCCTTCCTTAGGTGATGTTTTAACAACAGTGCTACAACACATAAATAGTCTAACCATACGTAGGAGGCCCCCATGGGTAGTGACATCAGTGCAACATAAGTGCAAATCAGTGCATATTCCATGCAAATTCGGTTATACATAAATACTAAAATCATCAGTGTATAAAAGATACTAAATTAAAAATATATATAATAAAGTGATTCATCATAAAAGGTCTCATCTAGTGTGTGTATTATTATTATTATATTGTGGATTTAATAGCGCCGCCAAAATCTTCCGTGGCGCTTTACAGTTTGCATTAAAATACATAAGGAAAACATACACATTACATACAAGGGTAGTGCAAGTAATACAAGTGCAAAAAATTTAAGTGCTGGTCCAGCAGAATTCAGTGGGGTAGGTTACAGCATTACTGTGGTACAATAGGAAGGAGGGGCCCTCCCAAGAGCTTACAGTCTAGAGGAGATGGGGATGAGACTAAGGTGAAGCAGATCAGTAGCTGTAGCTAAGTTGTCAGTGGAGTATAACTACGGGTCTGCGATGGGTCATAAGAGGGGTAGAAGTGTCCAGGGCCCAGATTGTAACCTTGCCTGAAGAGATGAGTTTTGAGTTTGCGTTTGAAGATATGAAGTGATAACGAGTGTTGTATAAAGCGAGGAAGAGATTTCCAGAGCGAGGGTGGCAGCACACAGAAAAGTCTGTATACGGGTGTGGAGAGAGGTGATTAGGTGGATGAGAGAGAAGATCATTAGCAGAGCAGAGGTTACGCCTTGGGTAGTACTGTTTATCAGATCAGAGATTTAAGGGGGGCTGTATTGGAGAGAACCTTGTAGGATAAGGTTATTAGCTTAAATTGGATCCTTTGTAATGGGAAGCCATTGGAGAGCTTGGGGAGATTGGTCTGGCATGCCATTGATGTGGATAGTAATGTTGGGTAGGGATTTGATCGAGAGGCTGGGAAATCCATCTTATCCATGTTGAGTTTAGGAAGCGGGAGGACATAAAGGCAGAGATGGCATTAGGCAGTCAGGGACCCGGGATGCCAGAGTAACGAGGTCGGGGCGGAAATGTAAATTTGGGTACATCACATATAGGTGGTATTGGAATCCAAAATAACTAATGAGCTGGCCTAGCCCAAGGTGTAACGGAGAAAAAGAAGACCAAGTTACTGAGCCTTGTGGTACCACCCACAGGAGGGGAAAGTGCAGGAGTTGGAGCCAGAGTGGGAAACACTGAACATCCTATCTGAGAGGTGGAGGAGAGCCAAGAGAGTGAAGAACCCTGGATAACCGAGGGAGGCAGTAAAGGTGATCCACTGTATCAAAGGCTGAAACAGGTCAAGCAGAATAAGTAGGAATAGTGTCCTTTTAGATTTAGGCATTAAGCATATCATTAGCAACTTATAAGTGAATAAGAGAATACAAATACATACAATATTATATTTGTGTGTTATTTTCATTTAAACCCTAAAGGCAGCCTTCATATTATAAACAAGCAAAGAATAAATGTCGGCCCTGAGAAGTAATATTCTCAATAAGGTCCACAGATGGCGCCACATGGTTCAGGAAGGCAAGAAAAAGAGAATAAAATGAACAGGAAAGGCAAGATGAAGAGCGATGTTACATCGAAATCCAGTGTAAAGATATCTCATAGATAGATCAATAAATGATAACAAAGTAGCAAAAATCATAACACATAATCACATTAAGGAAGCATGACCAGTTAAAATAACTATTGCTTCAATGCTTTTTTTATAATTGCTTAATAAGAGTTAAAGTACGCAGCCTTCCCCATATATTTTTTTCCTGATTTCGAACCTCTCTCTGCCTTCAATAGCTTCAATTGGCCATGCTGTGAAGGGGGCGTAACAATTCTGTCTGCCTCTAACTGTCATTCAAAACTAGCATGCGAGAATTCCTCCAGTCACCTTGATCAGCTTATTATGTAGCTGTATCCTAGCAACAGGACATTTCAAGTTTTGTTAACTGGCAGAGGGGAGGAGAGAGGTTGTAACAGACATTCCCACTAGCTAAAGTGTTATGTAAATCATGGTCCTGGGCTTTCTAGGAGGTGGGCTTACTCATAAATAAGTTTGCATATGCAGGCGCGAATTTGCACACATACTGGTACCCTGACATGTAAAACCATCCTTATTAACTGAAGATAGTTTTTCTTTAAACATAAGTTTAGGAGGTCTAAAATGAAGTACAACAAGTCTATGATTATAACCAAAGTCCAAGAGTAATTCCCCCTCCCATGTGTAATAGATGTAATATATGATTCAATATCCATCGTGCAATTTTTTGTCCACAAAAAGTCAGATATTACTAAAACAAATGTTTAGGAAGGCAGTAGTATCCTAAAAACAAAATTTGTTATGGTTACAATGGGCTGCATAAGATTTTTATGGATCTTGGTAAAAGATATAAGACAGGTGATCGTGGATATCACAAGTTAAAAAGCTTTTTTCATTTTTAGCAATGGTCCCATTCTCAAATGCCTCCGTAATAAGGAGGGGTGGATCTCCTTGTTAGTTTCATATAGTGTGTACGAAATTCATGCGCCTTCAGCTTCTTTCATATAAATACTGCTCGTCCATATAACGATCCCCCCACACTTATCCGCTTTTTTCACAATCACATTTTTCATCATTTTCAATTCCTGAAAGGTTTTGTATTCCTTTTTAATAGATTAGATTTGGAGACGGGTGATTGCCATGGAAGCGTGGATATCTGGGACACAACCATGTTGTTTAAATGGGTTAAATGAAGATTTTAACTGGTCATGCTTCCTTTAATGTGATTATGATGTTTATGATTTTTGCTACTTTGTTATCATTTTTTGATCTATCTATGAATAATCAGTATTACGATGTAACATCTCACTCTTCATTCTTTGCCTTTTCCAACAGTTTTTAATTTTATTCTTTTTCTTCAGCCTTCCTAACCTTGTGGCGCCATCTTGTGGACCTTATTGAGAATACTACTTCTCAGGCCAGCCATTTATTCTTTTTCTTGTTTATAATATGAAGGCTCTTTAGGGTTTAACCCTTTCCCTGCCACAGATCGTATATTCACGATCTTTGCGAGAATTGCTTAACTGCCACAGATCGTGAATATACGATCTGTGGCTTCCCCCTCCAAAATTTTTTTTTCCCCCTGCTAGGGCCGATCGGGGGCAGCATTCAACTGCCCCCCTAGTCCCCTCATCCCCCCCTCGGTTTCTTCCAAATCCTAGGGGGGGATCAGGAGATATCCTACTTGAAGTTGTCCACCTTGAAGCTGCCGGTCTGATGAGGAAGCTGAATGGGAGACCCCGGTGACATCACAGACTTCCTCCTTCACCGGGTCTCCCCATATGGAGGTACACTGCTGCCCCCCGGTGGTCCAGTGGAGGTACTGCAGCATGATCTATGGAGATCATGCTGCAGTCCCTAAGTATAGAAAAGCTGTCAGCTAACAGCTTTTCTATACATTTTGTGAATGGAACTCAAAGTTCCATTCACAAAATAGGATTTTTTCTAAGTCTTTGCTACTAGCGAAACTTAGAAAAAAAAAATGGGGACAGAGATCAAAATTTGGTGATCACTTCTGATCACCAAATTATTGATCTTTGCCAATGAATGAAAATCACTTCCTGGAAAATGATTTCCGGGAAGTGATTTTTCTGATCGGATTTCGAATTGGAAAACGGGCATTTATGCCCGTATTCCAAGTTCGGTATCATTCCCTAAGATGATCTGATGATCATCTTGGGAATGATCGGGGAAAAAATGGGGAATACACACAAAAATTCTTAAAGTGATACACACACCTTTTTTTTTTTTACCCTAAAACTATAAATAGAAAAAAAGTTGTCTTCTCCAAGCTCCCCAATGTCCCCAGTGATATCGGTAAAGTACACGCGGATACTTATTTGTACGATTTCAAGGGAAACTAAGCCTATTTTTTAGAAGGAAATTTTGCAGAGGTACCAAATAAAACCGTATTGAATTTTTTAGGATCAGTAAAGTGTGCAAAACGTGGTGTGACTCTCCATACAACCGATTTCACTAAAATACCACTAAAGGGGGAGAGTGTGTGTGTGGGGGGTGGGTTGTGGCGTTTTTAAAATTTTTTCTTGTAACTGCACTTCTAAATGCGTCCCATTTGAGCTAGTTGTGTGCCTCGTCTCTGTTTGCACCCACGCAATGGCACACCGTTTGATCAGGACATGTGGGAGATTGCTATTTAGTGGGTTTTTTTGCTTGTCAAGTGGGTTTAGGTAGGATTTCAACCCTGAATCATCTTATTTTATTTTCACAAATCTCGTAAAAACACAGAGTTCTTTGGATCGCTGGGTCTGGAATTCTTCATGCATGTATGAAAGCATGGCACCGTAACGTAGCTGAAGGTGTGTAGATTCCAAAATATATAGTTTGTGGGGGAATTTCCATGTTTCGGGACTGTTTCCTTAGAAAGGGTAAGCTGTTGCAAATTACAGAGCACTTTGATTTTTCTTGTAATTGCATTTGTACATGCGTCCCATTTGAGCTAGTTGGTGCCACGTCTCTGTGCATCCACGCATATGCATAACCGTTTGATTCAGAACATGTGGGAGATTGATATTTAGTTGGGGTTTTATTTGTGGGGGCTTTCCAAGTTGTTGGGCTGTTTTGAAATACAGAGCACTTTGATATTTTTTCTTGTAATTACACTGGTGCATGCGTCCCATTTGAGCTAGTTGGTGGTCACGCCCCTGTGTGCATCCACGCATATGGCATACGCGTTTGATTCAGGGCATTTGGACAAATTGATAATTGACAATTTTTTTTTACATGACATGGAATTTGCCATGATTTTTAACTTTGAATTGTATTTTTATAAATTTTTCCGGAAATCTGGTAAGAAAGACGAAATTGTACACAAAACTGCACCCACACCTTGGTGTTATGCATAAAAGAATCACACACATTGTGTACTGAAGGTTGTAGAGTCCAAGAATATATAGTTTGGGGGGTATTCTAATATAGAGGGGTGTTTAGTCGACAATCTGAAAGTTGCTGTAATTGGGCCACTGTTCTATGGCTCACTTTGTGGCTAGTTGATTCCCACGTCTGCGTGTTGGAACCATACATAGGGCATACCGTTTGATTCAGGACATTTGGGAGATTGATATTTGGTAATTTTTTTTACATTACTTGGATTTTGCATGATTTCTACCTTTGAGAGTGTTTTTTTTCAAATTTTTTTAGAAAATCTGCTAAAACTGTGAACTTCTACGAAGAACTGCGCCCACACCATTGATGGTACGAATGAACAAACTACAGAATTTCGTATAGATAAAGGTGTGTGGATTCGAGAAATATATGGTTTGTGGGGGTTGTTTTTGGGAAAAATTGCAGACTGTTCAAATTCAGATTGACTGAATATTTTTGCTGTTTCTGAGCCATTGTGCATTGTTTCACTTTGTGTCTTTTGGCTTCCACGTCCACGTGTGTAACCACACATATGGCATACCGTTTGATTCAGGACATTTGGGAGATTGATATTTAGTAGCTTTTTTTTACATTCCATGGGGTTTTGGCATGATTTCTTACCTTTTGAAGTTGTTTTTGTTCATTTTTTCAGACAAATGCGAATTTCTACGAAGAACTGCGCCACACCCATTCATGGTATGAATGAACAAACTACACGTTACGTAGCTGAGGTATGTAGATTCTGAGAATATATAGTTTTGTGGGGGATTTCCAAGTTAGAGGGGTGTCAGTTTGAAAAATCTGGGAAAATGCTGTTATGTGGCTCACTGCGCATTGTTTTACATTTTGACTAGTCGCTTCCACGTCCGTGTGTGTAACCACACATATTGCATACCATTTATTCAGGACATTTAGGAGATTGATATTTGGTAAGTTTTTTTTACATTACATGGGTTTTTTGGTGTGATTTTTGTAACTTTGAAATGTATTTTTCTCTATTTTTCCAGAAAATTGTGTAGAATGCGAAATTCTATGAAGAACTGCGCCACACATTGATGGTATGAATGAACGAACTACAGTGTCTACATAGCTGAAGGTGTTTAGATTTCAGGAATTATAGTTTGTGGGGGGTATTTCTGAGTTATCAGGGTGTTTTGTGAAAAAACTGCAGACTGTCCAAATTCGGAGTTGGCTATATTTTCGCTGTTTCTCAACCATCATACTTGTCTCACATCGTGGCTTTTCGCTTCCACGTCCGCATGTGTAACACACATATGGCATACCGTTTGATTCGGACATTTGGGAGATTGATATTTAGTACTTTTTTTACATTCCGTCAGGTTTGGCATGATTTCTACCTTTTGAATTGTTTTTTTTGTTCATTTTTTTCAGAAAGTGCGAACTTCTACGAAGAACTGCGCCCACAACCATTGATGGTATGATGAACGAACTACAGTGCTACATAGCTGAAGGGTTTAGATTTCAGGATATATAGTTTGTGGGGGTTATTTCTGAGTTACGGGGGTGTTTTGTGGAAAAAACTGCAGACTGTCCAAATCGGAGTTGGCTAAATATTTTCGCTGTTTCTGAGCCATCGTGCATTGTCCACTTTGTGGCTTTTCGCTTCCTCACGTCCCATGTGTAACACACACATATTGGCACCGTTTGATTCAGGACATTGGGAATTGATATTTAGTAATTTTTTTTAGATTCCATGAGGTTTTGGCATGATTTTTTACCTTTTGAAGTTGTTTTATGTTCGTTTTTTTCAGACAAATGCGAACTTCTACAAAGAACTGCGCCCACACCATTGATGGTATGAAGGAACAAACTACAGCGTTACATAGCTTAGGGTGTGTAGATTTCAGGAATATATAGTTTGTGGGGGTTATTTTCTAAGTTACGGGGTGTTTTGTGGAAAAACTGCAGACTGTCCAATTCGGATGTTGGCTAAATATTTCGCCGTTTCTGACCATCGTGCATTGTCTCACTTTGTGGCTTTTCGCTTCCACGTCTGCGTGTGTTACCACACATATGGCATACCGTTTGATTCAGGACATTTGGGAGATTGATATTTAGTAACTTTTTTTTACATTCCATGGGGTTTGGCATGATTTCGACCTTTTTGAACGCTGTTTGAGTTTCATTTTTTTGAAAATCTGTTAAAAGTGCAAATTTCTACGAAGAACTGCGCCCACACCATTGATGATATGAATGAACGAACTACGCGTTACATAGCTGAAGGTGTATAGATTTCAGGAGTATATAGTTTGTGGGGGGTATTTTTGAGTTGGGGGGGGTGTTTCGTGGAAAAACTGCAGACTGTTCAAATACAAAACTGGCTAATTTTTTTTTGCTGCTACTGACATTTGGCACTGGTCACGCTCTGGTAGTTTGGTAGCCATGTCTCTGGGTACACCCATGAATGTGGCATCACCGTTTTATTCGGGAGGGGTTAGGCTTTCATATTTGAGATGCGTTTGAACTTTCCTCCACAGTTTTTAGCTGAAATTCGCATTTGATTTGTCTCTGATTTTACAGTTGAGGAAAAAAAGGAAAATGTGAGAAAGACTTACAATTTGACGAAGACTGCGTCCGGGTACCTCGCTTTTGATCGAAACAACCTCACTCGTAAAATCCTGCGAGTGTGTAGTTTTCTAAAAATATCTCACTTGTGGGGATAGTTTTAGATAATTTGGTAGATATTCTATGTTAACTGTTAGTATTGGTTACACATTTTAATTTGTTGTAATATCTAGAGGTGCAGTTTTAGTTTGGGGGTTCTCCTGTACAGGAAAAGTCGGGTACCTACATATATCTGGGTATCGTTGTACCGGGAGTATCTGAGCTTTTAGAAACAGTAAGATTTTTGTGCGTAACCTTAAGATAACTATAAGTAAAAATGGGAAAAATCCATGAAAATTTGCAAATTTTTCATTTTTTTACAAATTTTACCCCATAATTCCAGTAAAATTTCCAGAAAAGTTACAAAATTCTGTTACCATGTTAAGTACACTTTGTTGGCTGAAAAAAACAATGTATATATTCCTGATTTACTGCAGGTTTCCTACTGTAAAATTAGTCAAAGCGATTAAGGGCAAAATCCTGAAAATTCTTCTGGCAGTTAACGCAAAAAAAAAAGAAACCCTGGCAGTGAAAGGGTTAAATGAAAAAACACACACACAATATAATTTGATTTATGTATGATTGATCTCTTTTTCACTTTATTCTTATACCAATATTTTTATCTTTAGTTTTATTGATTTATTTAGTACACACTAAATGAGATTTTTTTATGATGAATCACTTTATATATTTTTAATTTAGTCTTTTGTACACTTGATGATTTTAAATATATAGTATAATATGAATTACACTGAAATATGCACTTGATTTGCATTATTGTATTCTTTTATTTTTTAACCACATTGTGGTTGGGCCGTCCTAAGTATTGGTTAGACTATTTATGTGTGTAGCATTGTTGTTAAAACATCACCTGAGGAAGGGGGCACGTTTTTCCCCCCGAAACATTGTAATCTGATGGTATCACTAATCAATAAATTGTTCTTTGGAGTGCAACCCTCGATGTTGTCTTCTTCTAAATCTTCCAGTGTCTTTTGCTAGGAACAATGGAAGCAAAATGATAATAATAAAAAACAGTAGTAATTTTAGCTGTTTTTTTTGAGGTAGGGTGTGCTGCATTTCACGCTGGCTGGGAACTAACTGCCGGAAATAGGCAGCTTTCAACATCTTATTACATAATCTATATACATGCTCATTACGGGCTGTCCAGCAATATAGAAATCTACTAACATGCTCACTACTGCGACCATCAAGATAGAAATCTAAACATGCTCATTACTGGCTGGCCAGCAAGATAGAAATATATACATGCTCACTACTTGCTGACCAGCAAGATATATCTACTATACCTGCTCACTACTGGCTGACCAGCAAGATAGAAATCATACATGCTCACTACTGGCTTACCAGCAAGATAAAACTATACATGCTCACTACTGCTGACCGCAAGATAGAATCTATACATGCTCACTACTGGCTTACCGACAAGATAGAAATCTATCATGCTCACTACTGGCTACCAGCAAGAAGAAATCTACATGCTCACTACTGGCTGACCAGCAAATAAAAATCTATCCATGCTCACTACTGGCTGCCAGCAAGATATAATCTATACATGCCACTACTGGCTGACCAGCAAGATAGAAATCTATCATGATCACTACTGGCTGACCAGCAAAATACAATCTATACTTCCATACTGGCTGACTAGAAAAAAAAATCTATACATGCTCACAACTGGCTGACCAGAAAGATAAAAATCTATACATGCTCAGTACTGGCTGACCAGCAGTATAGAAATCTATACATGCTCACTACTGGCTGATCAACAATAGAAATCTATACATCCCACTACTGGCTGACCAGCAAGATAGAAATGTATACATGCTCACTACTGGCTGACCACAGATAGAAATCTATAAAGTGCTCACTACTGGCTGACCAGCAAGATAGAAATCTATACATGCTCACTACTGGCGTGACCAGCAAGATAGAAATCTGTACATGCTCACTACTAGCTGACCAGTAAAATAGAAATCTATTCATGCTCACAACTGACTGACCAGGAAGATAGAAATCTATACATGCCTACTACGGGCGACCAGCAAAATAGAAATCACTATACATCTCACTACTGCTGGCTGACCAGCTAGATAAAATCTACTATACATGCTCACTACTGGCTGACCATCAAGATAGAATCTATACAATGCTCACTACTGCTGACCAGCAAGATAGAGAACTATACATGCTCACTACGGCTGACCAGCAAAATAGAAATCTACTATACATGTCAGCTACTACTGCTGACCATCAATATAAACTATACTGCTGATTCCTGCTGACAGCAAGATATAAATCTATACATGCTCACTACTGGCTGACCACCAATTAGAAATCTATACATGATCACTACTGGCTGACCAGCAAAATACAATCTATACATGCTCACTACTGGCTGACTAGAAAAATAGAAATTCTATACATGCTCACAACTGGCTGACCAGAAAGATAAAAATCTATACATGCTCAGTACTGGCTGACCAGCTGTATAGAACTATACATATTCACTACTGGCTGACCAACAAGTAGAAATCTATCATGCTCACTACTGGCTGACCACAAGATGAAATCATACATGCTCACTACTGGCTACTAGCAAGATATAAATCTATACTATCTCACTACTGGCTGACCAGAAAGATAGAAATCTATATATGCTCACTATTGGCTGACCAGCAGAATAGAAATATGACACGCTCACTACTTCTACCAGAAAGAAAATCATATCATGCTCACTACTGGCTGACCAAAGAATAGAAATCTATACATGCTCACTACTGGCTGACCAGAAAGATAGAAATCTATATATGCTCCACTATTGGCTGACCAGCGATAGAAATATGTTACACGCTCACTACTTGCTAACCAGAAAATAGAAATCTATACATGCTCACTACTGGCTGACCAGCAAAATAGAAATCTACTATACATGCTCACTACTTGCTTGACCATCAAG